>JACBKR010000666.1:0-64678 GCA_014218235.1 Colocasia esculenta
ACGCGTCCGAGCCGTGAGCGATCTTGAGCGAGAGTCCAGCGATCGAGTTTCCGCCATCCGGGGGTACGTTTTGTTACGCCCTAACGAACTTCGAGTGCCGTGTCTCGGACACGCGACCCGGGTCGTTCCGTACGGAGGCTGGACTCGAACCCGTTTATGTCAGGTATTTGAGCGGTGAGACCGGGGTTATTCCCGGTCTTTCCTGGGCAAGTTTGTTGCCCAGGGCTTGTTCAAACCTGATATTTTCGGGTTCAACAAGGGCATTTGGGGGATTTAGAAGGCAACTATGGAGGTAATCCAAAGTAATGACTTAACTTAGCTGAATGGCAATTACAGGATCTGGACCTGACATGAGGGCAAGGAAGAAGAGGAACAGGAAAGAGATAATCAACTTGTGGCAGGAAACAGAATAATGGTGGGTGTTATATCTGTCAGTTGAGGAATGGGCTGTTAGGGGTTCAGTTATATTGTTTTGCTCTCTCTTTAATGATTTGTGGTGTTATCCACATTCCAGAAACTGAAGAAATCCTTGCAACAATCCGTTCTGTTGAGGTTTGATGCTGGCCTTTTATGCAGTCTGCTTCATCTGATTCTTCTTGAGCTCTTATGGCTCCTGTTCACCTCCACATCCTGGATATGAAGGATTTATTCTCTCCTCTGCTCTTTGGTCCCAGAAATTCTTCTCTGCCTAAACCTATTTAGTTTCAGCATCAGACCCTATCTCTACTGAACTACCTCAAAGTAAATGAGCTTTAAATACTTCCACATTAAAAAAAGGATGAAGTATAGACCTGTTCATTTTTTGCCTTAGATTTTGAGTTAGATGATCCAATCTAATAAACTTTAACAGACATCTATTGTCCAAAGAGATATGGTGCTTTTAGTTGTAGCTGTCTTTGGCAACTCTCCTTCTACATTTATCTTCCATTTCCTTCCCCCAAGTTAGGTTGTTTCATGTGTTCTAACACTTGTAAATCAATATAGCTGTTAGCATAGTTGTCAAGGTGCCTACCTAGGTAAGAAGGCATTTTTTTAGGGAGCAGCCACTTTATAAGGGACCAAAAAAGACAGCTCAAGGTGGAGCCTAGGTAGGCCACTCCTGAATTGGAATAAGGTTTGTCATATTGGATCTTGGCTTCATCTTTGATGGGTTAGAGAGAAGACATATAAGAGATATCTCGATAACATCTTAGGAGATCAGGTCTCAAGATATCAAGAATATATATATATATATATATATATATATGTATGTATGTATGTATGTGGAGAGGGGAGATCTGCATCCGTCCGCTAAGGCCATATCACACAAAGCTAGGCATTAGGCCCACTAAAGCTCAGGCCTGAGTAGCCCAAAATAGGCCTTGCAAGAGCCACACACTAAATTAGGCCAAGCCTATAAAAGCCATCTCCACCTCGATCCAACAAGCTAGAGGGGAAAAACTACCCATATCCCCCAGAGGCGATGGTAGCCATTCCAAAATCCTCTTCCTTGAAGAGCTAACCATTAAAACCGCCTACAAGCTGATGGAGAGGTGCAGCAAGCGATCACATTGCTCCATTAAGTGTCCAATCAGCCTGAGAATCATAGAACATCACCATAAGTGCAGGCTTCCCCCCCATCAGATTGTCGCTATGAATTGACGCTAGAGAGCAACAGTCAGGAACTTCCCCTCACATATAACTAGAAACCCTCCTCGATGCTAGGTAAGCTATACTAGGAGAGTGACTCTAGTTCCCCATAAGCCTCTCTTTGAGTCACTCTCAATTTATCCCTGACTTAAGCATCAGTTCCCCCTGGAACACATCTCAAGACCCCCTGCCTTTTTTTTGGTGTTGGCAGGCCAGGAAGCACAAATTTTCTTCATCCACCTTGACAGTACATCCCAGATTGGATGGTACTTTGTGAGGAGCTAAATTCTAGCCTCTTCATTGGTGCCATTTGTGGGAATCCTAAGTAAAAAGTTGACACAACACCAATACCAAAAAGGCAAGGAAACAGGGATGTCATGGAGGAAGGAAGGGGAAGGTTGTGATTCCCCACGGAGAAAGCTCCCTTTCCAATGTGGTATTGCTTGCTTTCACTTCCAACTTCATTGCATGGTTGTTGGTTTCGGCCGAAACCGTCCGAAACGTTTCGGTTTCGGGTATGGCGGAAACTGAAATCAGTTCGGCCGAAACCGAAACCGGTTCGGCCAAAACCTTCTTTTTTTATTATTATAGAAAATATTATTTTAATAGTTTCGGCTGAAATCAAAATAGATTCGTTTCTATTTCAGACCCGGCCAAAATCGAGTCCGAAACCGAAACTGAGATCCTTGCTCCATTGTGCCTACTCTTTTTGTGAAGGAGTGCGCCAAGGACCCGATGGTGGCACTTAACTAGAAATTAGATTGCCTCATCGATCTCATGGCAGCCCGGGCAGCTAGCAAAAGGTTGCCTCGACAACCTCCTTCATGCAAAGCATTCTCAGCCAACTCCGGACAGAGCATTGACAACCGCTTAATCATGTGGGGTGGATGCTTCCATCGGGTGCGAGAATGCAGTCAGGCTACCCTGACCAGATCATTCTCACCCAACGGCAGTAGCATCTTTCAATGGAGGAGGCGCTCGCTAAATTCCTCAACTATGGCAGCTTAAGGACGTCCTGGAGAACCAGGTTGCCCACTACGCCTAGACTTCCCTCCACCATTTTCATTAGGCAGGGTCTTTGCTAAGTTCCACTGGAAGTTTGAAGAGCAGGAATGTCAATTGAACACATTTCTTGGGGATCGGAGGATGGATGCCACCGATGAGGAGGATATCTTCTTTACTTTTTGTCAAAATTTGTTGGAGGCGGCCCTACCTACATGGCTCCAGATGCCCTCTTTGTGGCCCTATGATGGGTTAAGTGACTCAGAGGCAAGGTTCGACGTGTTGTGATACTCGAATGTGCCGGACTCCCATTGGCACGGTATGGTACAACACGTATTGTGCTGGGTTGCCCAAGTTGGGCCTCACCCATGCCTCCTCCCTCTCCCTTCTCCCCACGTTGCTTTGCTATTCCCCATCTGGTCCCCCTTGCCTCTGCCCATCCCCTTCCCCTTCCCGATCAAGGATGTCAGTTTTGGTTTCGGTCGGGTCCGAAACCATTAAAATAATATTTTCTATAATAATAAAAAATAAAAAAGGGGTTCGGCCATGCCTGAAACTGAACCTGATTGGCCCCCCCTCAAGCAAGGTGGCCCCCGCCCTCTCCCTATGGTACGCCGCCTGGTGGGGAGGAGAGGGACTTGAGGTCGTGGAAGGGGGTGTAGAGAGAAGAGGGGGAAGCTGAGGGGACGGTGGAGCAGGGCTGCGGACGTGCGGTGGCACTGGGGAAAAGGGGTGACGGCCTAAGAGGAGCAAGGTTGCGATGGCGCAGGCTGAGCGGTGATAGGGGGGGACGTCAGCGATCTCGCCGCACCTTCTTCTCCACCTCTCTCCCTCTGAGTCGGCGACCAGAAGCTTCGGATGGGAGTGGGGGAAGAAGACAGACCTCTCTCCCTCTGTGTCAGCGGCAGAGGCTTCGAATGGGAGTGGAGGAAGAAGATAGGGGGACCCGACCGTGCCAGGGACCACTGGGTCCTTCGCATGATCCCATACGCTCGTGTCGCCCCGATACGGGACGACACAACGAACCCTGTCTAGAGGACCACTTGGTGCTACAGGGGCTCTTGGATGCCATCAAATGTTGGACCTTCACACCACCCTAGTGGAAGGAGCCCAAATGTGTCTCCAGGCATTACCCTTGAGCTTTGTCACAAACTTCCAACAAATGGGAAGGCTCTTCAAGGAGCACTTCATTGGGAAGTGATAGCCAAAGATCACGACTGAACTCTTGACCTCAAGTAAGCCCAAGAAGAATCCTAGTGTCCCTTCGTGATGTGGTTCCACATTGGGGCAGTTCAGATCTCTCGCCTCAACCTCACCTCCGTTGTCACTACCCTTACACAAGGGACAAAGGTCACAACTCTTCAATGGGCCCTTGTGCTCCAGCCTTTGACAATCCTCTCGACGCTAATCTCCTTAGCACTATGCAATTTAGGGTGCAAGGAGGTGGTGACATCCTGTCATATTGCCCCGGAGGGAGATGGAGATAGGAAAAGAACATCCAAACGTCCACCACGCTCTAACGATAAGCAAAGGCAAGTATGAGCATTACACTCCTCTCATTGCTCCTATCTATGAGATCTTCCAAGAGATCTAGGACAAGGAGTATGTGAACTGGTTATCATCCCTTAAGATGGATCTGAAGCACCAACGAAAATAGTATAAGTTCCACAGCTATCAAAGCCACAACACTGATGTATGCTGCAAACTGAAGGACAAGATAGAATCCCTCATCCAACAAGGGTACCTCAGGAAGTTTGTGGCTCGGAACCAAGGGGATCCTTGTCAGTCCACGAACCCATCGATAACAACCCCAAAGAAGTAGATATCAACATCATCTTAGGGGGTGTAGCTTTGGGGGAAAACACTCATTGAGGATAAAGGCGACATGTGTGAAAGACCCGCCAGGTGGATCATGAGCCAAGGGAGTCGTCAGCTCGGCGTGGGAGAAGGACCCCATTATGTTCAAGGAGGACAATCTATAAGGGGTTAAAGACCCCATGATGACACAAAGCTAGTCCGTTCAGCCCACCAAGGCCTAGGTCTGAGGAACCCAAGACTGGCCCTATAAGAGCCGCATGCTAAAGTAGGTCAAGTCTATAAAGGCTGATCACCAGCCTGATCCAACTGGCTAGAGGGGAAAAACTACCCATATCTCCTAGAGGTGATAGTGGTCACTCCAAAATCCTCTTTCTTAAAGAGGTAACCATTAAGGCCACCTATGGTTGAATGGAGAGGCGCATCGAGCTGTCGGATTGCTCCACTAAGAGTCCAATCAGCCTTAGAATCTTGGAATCTCACCATTAGCTGGCTGTCACCATGAACCGACGCCATAAAACAATGATCAGGAACCCCCCCCCCCCCCCCCCCCCCAATATGTAACTGGAAACTCTCCTTGATGCTAGGTAAGTGATACTCGATAAGCAACAATAGTTTCCAGAAACCTTTCTTTGATTCACTCCCAGTCGATCCCTGACTTAAGCATTGAAGAGTTTTCCTTCGGGAACACATCCTGGGGCCCCTTGATACTCTTTTCTTTGGTTTTGGCAGATCAGGAAGCATAAGTTCCCTTCATCCATCTTGACCATTCGTCCCAAATCTCACAGTCCATCATGAGGAGCTAAATTCCAACCTCTTCAGTATATGTATATATTATCTTGATGGACCTAAAAAGAGAGATATATGTATATATCCCCTTAATACGCTCTCAGTTTCTATGCCCAAACCCTTGGAGACAAAGAAGAAGGATTAGAAGAGTATCACCCTATCCCTTGGTGCAAAGCGTAGAGTGTTTGTAGTATATCCTTCCTATTCCTTTTGCCCCATAAACAATTTGTAGAGAGGATGGGAACAAGGGTTGTTGTATGGATCTTGACATCGTCTCTGAAGGCTGAAGAGAAGAGGTCTTGGAGCAATGAAGAATGGAAGCAGTGGCGGAGCCAGGGGGGACAATTCCCCCCCCCCCCCCCCCCCCCCAATTTTTGTATAAAATTTTCTCTTAATTCTTGAGTGAATTAAATTGATGGGCATGTGAAGATTTTTTAACTTTATTATTTGCCCCCCCCTTGTTTGAGTATCCATAAACAATTAATCTTATTAATTGCCCCCCTTCTAAACATTTCTGGGCCGCCACTGATTGGAAGTAAATATCATAATGCTATTATTTCTTTGAAAGTGTTGTTAGTCATTTGATAAGATTAGACTAGCACGATAGTACATAAACGATTCAAAAACATCTTTACACACATACAATATTTGCTTTCCTAGGTTAGGATGCCATCTCTTATACTGTTCAAAGCTGGATGATCTTTCTCTTCTTTTTTCTCCTGCTCCTTTCTTCTTTTCCTTCTTCTCTCCTCATCCTTTGTCCTATCTCCCCTACACTTCCTATTCTTCCTTTCCCTCTTTCTGATCTCAGGAGATTTTCTTCTTGGGTACCTTGGAGGACAGAGGTCTCAGAGAGTGTCAGTAATTTTGTAAGAGATGGCAAACCATGTATCCACTTAAAATCCTCAAATCCCCAATCATGATGAGTGAACATCTGACAGCCATTTTCTCCACCTGGCACTCTTGCAGGTCAGCTAGGGTTCCAGTACCACCCCTTCAACCGCCTCCTGCCATTATTGACATTGCACCTTGTTGCTGTCACCTTCTGTTTCCTTTGCTTTCTTTAGTTCTTTACCTTTGAAACACACCCCTTTCCGTGCTGTAGCTGTGTACATGGGTTCTGAACAGAGGGTGCTTGTTGGGAGGGGTTCTATGGGTACCAGTGGGGCCAATACAGATGACGAGAGGTGCTTTCTGGTTGCCAACTGCATGCTGTGGGTAGCCGGGGTGGTGAGAACTCTGGTGAGTGGTGGGGACGTCTCCCTTCACAATCATGGGCACCACCAAGTTGAGCTACTCCTCCATGTTCATGTCAACACGGTGTTTGCCTACGAAAGCACACGACCACATCTTTGTCTCTCTCAACTACACTTCACACACTTGCTTTACCGGCCTCTCCCAGCCTACTCATCATCCACTTGTGAGCCAATACTGTGGCCACTCTGGCAGTGAGAATATTTGCTCAAAACTAAAGTAAACTCTATTGTTGCTAGTGAGGAGGAGGATTGGTAATGCAGCGTCCATCTTGTATTTAAAGTGACTATTTTCAAGACGTTGATGCATGATCTCCTTCTTATTCATGATTCTATGTGACATGGCAGGGGTTTCTTCTGGGAGGAGAAGATACATGGTGTTGTGACACTTCCTGGTTTCCATGGGCAGTCAGAAGTGAATAGTATGAAAAAAGGTTTAGATAGGAGCAAGGTTCAAAAAGTCGCCTGGATTGGGATTGAATCGGTCGATCCGGGTCGGATTTGAGCCGCCTGATCCGATCCGGGGTAACCCAGCCATTGGCTGGTGACCGGATCGGCGGATCGAACCAGATCGAGGAGATGTCCTTGGGTGGGGGTTTCGGTTGGGGCAGAGCTATCTATGGCAGTCCAGAAATCTCTCTCAAGGAGGGTGAATTGTAAGTTGTAACATCATTCTCCTCCTCGGGTGGTGTTTCGGTTGGGGCAGAATGTGTAAGAAACATACATAAATGACTGGTATCTATGGCAGTCCAGAAATCTCTCTCAAGGAGGGTGAATTGTAAGTTGTAACATCATTCTCCTCCTCGGGTGGTGTTTCGGTTGGGGCAGAATGTGTAAGAAAAAGTTGTGTACAGACAGATTTATACATACATACATACATATATAAATAGATAGATAGATAGGAAGTGGAGACGGACATAGATCCGTTCAGCAGGAAATGACAGTTATGATGACTGATATTCATAATACATACATAATACATACATACAGAATGTGTAAGAAAAAATTGTCTACAGACCGATTTATACATACATATATAAATAGATAGATAGATAGGAAGTGGAGACGGACATAGATCCGTTCAGCAGAAATGACAGTTATGATGACTGATATCTGTGGCAGTCCAGAAATCTCTCTCAAGGAGGGTGAATTATAAGTTGTAACATCATTCTCCTCCTCGGGTGGGGGTTTCGGTTGGGGCAGAGTGTACAGACAGATCTCCTTGAGAGAGATTTCTGGACACTATCTATCTATCTATCTATTCTCCTCCTCGTGTGGGGGTTTCAGTTGGGGCAGAGTCTACAGACAGATTTGCCAGCCCCTTTTCCACTGGCAGCAGGCTCTAACCAGATTGTTGGATGCATTAAAGAAAAGGAGGGAAGAGGCACCGATTGAATCACCCAGATGGGTAATTCAATGGCGCCCATTTCTCGGTGCACCTCGCAAGCACTGACTGTTTGATTCTTTATTCTTTTAAAGAATCCTGAATTAACTGCACCAATCTTCTTATCGCTGAATTAAAGCATGCTGCAACATGTGTACTGTGTGCTGGCAGAAGAGCAATGCATAACTCGTCTCTCTATAATATAAACTATGTTATAACAATGAAACATGTAAGGGTTGCAAAAGTATAGGCCCTATAGGGGGGCCATGACTCCCTCTAGCCTCCCTTCATCGTTTGGATGCTGTTTTCTGATTGGATCTTTTATTTCCATATCATTCTTTTGTATTTTTACAATTAAGTATTAACAACATATGAACATACTTTATCATCGAGGAGCAATGACAGGCAGTGAAGCATAAATTTCCATCATTTTTTTGAAACGTCAAATGTGGATAGCATAAATTTCCATCATGGTTGCACATTTTTGAAGTAGTTGATATGTCTCTTCCTTGTTTTAAGGAATACATTTTTTTCGGAGGAAAAAAAAAGATATACTATAACATGTGTCGTGTTTCAATTGCAAGAAGATTTGAACTGGCAAAATCCAAAATCATCCCCTCCTGTGCTTATATATCTTTGTATGAGGAAGATTGGAATTTTCATGGGAGGTGCATTTGACAATGATTAAGAATTAATTCTCGTTCTTTGGTAATGTAGACTAAAATTGATCACATGTTCTCTTTTATGTCATTTGAAAAGGCTAGGGAAGTGTGACATAAGCTCATATTTGAAACATGTGATGACTAGCCCTACTAGCTGTTAGGGGGCTTTCCCCAATGGCCATAAACAACTATTTGGCCCAGGGTGCCTTGGGGGGTACAATATTAACCCCCCAAGACCCCCATTATGCTCCAACTCAAGTGTTGAGTTCTCCTTCCTCCTCCCAAGTTCCCAACCTTTGGGCATTCTCTCTTCTCGGGCCCTCTTACCTCGTGCGAGACGATCTTTCACTCTCTTGCTCTCGTCTTCGGACTCTCTCTCACTCATACACTCTCGACTCGGGCTCTCAGTTGCGAATTCTTCTCTCTCAGCCCCGCTCTATCGTAAAAATAATTATTTATTTTTGTTTGTTTACTTTTAACTTGTTTTTTTTTCTTGTTCTAACTTTTAAACACCTTTCATTGCAAGTTGCAAACATAAGTCATGGTCGTCGAAGGTGGTGCTTCCCAATCATCAAGCAAACCTTGGGCTCATTGTACCATTGTAGACATGGGCGAAGGAAGGTCCAATGTAAGTATTGTAACCGGACCATATCGGGCGACATGTGGTGTTTCAAGCAACACCTAGTGGGAATTGAAGGCGAGTGGTGGTACCATGTTCAAATGTTTCTTCCAAGGTTCGAATACAATTTTGCCAATGCATGAAGGAGGAAGAGACATTCAAAGCGAGCATTGCTAGAAGATGTCAAGAAATCCGAGAAGAGTTGTCTGCCCCTTCTCGAAGGCACGTGGACGAGATACGTTTATCAAGACAAACAATGATCTTGATGAAGATGAAGAATGCTAGTTTAGTTCAAAAGCCCTTCATTATTCATTAATGAATAACATCATAAAAAAATTATATTTTTCCTATTATAGAATAATTTCTCAGGCATCGGAAGCAAGTCGAAGGTCCTTTGCGAAAGAGGACCATTTCCGACATATTGGTCGGCACTTAGGTCAAGTGGGCATGGATCTTCTAAACAAGGGAGTATAAGTGCTGGGATGAGCACAAATATACCTGAGGTGCCTGTAGATATCCCTAGAGACAACGATCCTGGAGTGGGACCGTTGGAGCCATTTCTCACCAAGAAGGACAAGCAACCATCTATTTCTGCAGCCTTCAAGAATTTGAAATATATGTAAGGAGAAGATAGGAAGAGCGACACCAAGGTGGTTCTTCTCTAAAAGCATACTGGCTAAAGCAGTAAAAGGACCATATTTTGAATCAATGATCGAAACTATTGGTGAGGTGGGCAAAGGTGTAGAAGGTCCTACCCTTTATAAGATCTACAACAAGTACTGGACTTGGAAGAAGAAGACATAAAGGCATATGTGTTCACTTTTGAATGCATATAGGATGAGTATGGATGCACGTTAATGTGCGATGGATGGACATATATGTTCGGGGGCTAAATTAATTGTTATTGTATTCTTTAATTAATTACACAGGTTATAATTTTACTTATGGAACTTTGCAAGCATTATAAGGAGTATGATAAACTTCTTAATCTATTGCAAAGCCGGGACAATTTTTTGGAAGTTGGTAGACGCCTCAGGCAAGGTGCTGAATGCCGAGTATCTATTTCATTGATGGACAACATGGTGGATGAGATGGAGAGAAAAGAATAGTCCAAGTAGTAACAACAACATTCAAGTTGGTGGGCCAGATGTTAATGGAGAAAAGGGAACACTTGTATTGGGTTCTTGCTCCACGCACTACATTGACCTAATGCTAAAAGATATTTGTCAAGACTCAATGGTGGAAAATGTAGTGAACAACGCAAGATTCATAACCACATTTATCTACAATCACAACAACATATTGGACATCATGAGGACACATACACACGGACAGGAGTTGCTTCGGCTAGGAGCTACAAGGTTTGCATCCCAATACATTGCATTGGATAGCATAAATGGCTAACGTAGTATCTTATTAGGATGGTAGCATCTGAAGAGTGGGAGAACCATATGTCCCAACATGCTCCCATGCGGGTAAGGGAGAGGGAAAGAAGGTGGCTGACCTGATTCAATCAAAGTCATTTTGGAAGGGGTGCAAGGAGTTTGAATATAGTAGAACGCTTGTCCGGGTCTTAAGGGCGGTAAACGGGGAGAGGAGATCCAATATGGGCTACTATATAAGGCTATGGATCGAGCGAAGGAGCTCATCCAAATGAACAACAAGACGACATATGCCAAGTGGTGGGAAATCATAGATCGACAATGGGAGCATAGATTGCATCACGATTTTCATGTTGCGGGTAAGCATAGCACTAAAACTCTTGTGATTACATATTACTTATAAATTTTTTCGCTAATCATATGATGTTTTAACAATTTTCCTTTATATGTAGGGCATTTCTTCAACCCCCAATGCATGTATAAGACTGACTGGAGGAGCGAGAACTATGACAATGCCTCTGAAATATTGATCGGGGCAAAAAAAATTGTAATCAAACACATGCTAGACAATGAGGATAGAGCAATCATAGCATGCAAATAAATGTATGACTATAGACTTCAACTCTACCAAGTTGGCACTAGTACGACACAAATGACTGCTTAGATTTTGAGTCCAAGTTAGAAGTTAGTCATTAAATTTTTGCTCAGTTTTTTTTTTTTTTGGCTTCATTTAGGTATTGTTTCTATTTTCTAAAATACTATGCATGCTTCATTTACAGCGGATTGGTGGTTGGATCATGGAAGATCTTACGGATACGAAGAGTTAGCATATGTAGCTATTCGAGTGTTAAGCCAAACAACCTCTGCCACAGAGTGTGAGAAGAATTGGACCACATTTGGCTTGATCCACACAAAACAAAGAAATCGCTTGAAGTCTGCACGTCTTGAGAAGTTGGTATTTTGTCACTATAACATGAGGCTCAGGCCAACGAGAAGCTGCTACACCAGTAGGTGAGAGTCGAGACAATAGATCTCGAAGAAGTATTTGAGGAGGAACATCCACTTCATGCATGGGTGGAGGCAACCACTTTGGTTGAACTGGAGTTTGACCAAAATGATCATGCATGAGCTGAAGGTAGGTGAGCTTTACATTGTACATACAACATGACATTTTAAGTTTTTTACTTCTCATGTTAACATTTTTACATCTCATTTAGGTATCTTGATGGTGTGCTTTTGCTTTTGGAGTTTGAAACTCCTTGGCCCCTAAACACCAAAAGAAGACTGCGGGGGCAAGAGTAAGGAGGAGCAAGCAACATGGCACTAGCATTGCAAACTTGGAGACCATCAAGGAAGATAATGACGGTGAAACTCTGGAGCCAAGCAATAATGTGGTATACCAAACTTCCGAAGACTCCCCATCGAAGACAAGTACTCCTAGTGAGCGATCATGGAGGAGATGTCAGCAGTGCCCCGCCATCGCCATCGGACCCTATTATATTCACCGGAAAGGAAGACTTTACTCATGCTACTTTAGATGAGAACCATGGAAGTAGGCAAGGGAGGGGAGCACAACAAAACCCAAGTCAACATTATGCACGGAAGGGAAAGAAAAGTCATTTGGCCCATCTCAATTCCAAGGGCAAGGGCAAGGAGCATCCGAAGATTCGGGATACAATCCCAACTTCATTCCATATAGACGGAATTGGTTAAAGAAGAAGACGAAGATGCAAGAGGAGTGGGAGCGTCAAGAAAAGCTACGAATAGAGCTTGAGACCATGGAGCAAGTCTTAGATACATCATTTTATACTTTCACTAAAGGATACTACCAAGGGCAGGGAGGCTACTTGGCATATCCTCAATACCAGATGCATCGTACTACACTGGAGGCGGAGTATATGCACAATCCACAGAGTCTGATCCGCATTCACATGACTCATATCAAGTGCCTGAAACACCCGGATACACACCCATTAGTGTCATATATGCGAATACAGATGCATATAATCAATATTTAATTCAATATGAGACATATTACCAACATTATACGTCATGGACAGATTATGTAGATCTTATGTCTAGACAATATAATGTGTGGTTCCAATAAATGTAACTTTAGTCTTTTCCCTCCCACAAATAATATATCATGTACTTCATTTTCATGTATTTCAGTTAATAAATGCAATGTTCATGTTTTTCCTATTTTTTCTTATTTTTATAAATTTTTATATTTTTTTAGGGGGCTGATCCAGCCCCCATTGGCTCGGCTGGGATCGGCCCAGATTGTCCGATCCGGGATTGCGATCAGCCGATCTGATTGGTTTTAGGGCGGCCAATCTGGGACTGATCCCCAGGTTCTTGAATCTTGGATATGAGTGTCTCAACCATTTCACAAGTATAATTGTTAGTTTTCTGCTTTGACGGCTATCAGTATAAAGATCTGTATTCTACATAAAATTTGAATAGGGATAAAACTAGAATATTTTGTACTATAATAGAGAAAATTTGAGATATTTTATAGGGCCATTCAATAACTTCATCTATGGCTGTACCACCGCTATTGTTATGTAAAATTCTATCGATGGTGTTACTATGTCTATTTGTTCTAGAAAAACTTGGTGGTGTAATCCACATCATCTTTGGAAAAAAATCGATAACTTCCTAATGGGATGGGAACTTTTGTTTGCAGGAATATAAATAGTCATGTAGGTAATGAGAATAGGGGCTAGGAGAGGGTTCATAAAGGCTTTGGCTTGGTGATAGGAATAGCATGTGCCATGTCATTCTTGATTCTGCCATTGTCTATGCTCTAGTAATAGAAAGCATTTACTAAATTTGAAAACAGGGTTAGCACCTCAATATGGAATTTTAGTGGTCGATGTTTACATCCAAATATGGAAGAGAGGTGTAGTTGTAGTTCACCTAAGATCACGATGACTGTAGTTTTAAAAGAGGAAATTTTGGTACATTTCAAAATCATCTGTTTCATATTCCAGTTGGAGAAGAATAGCAATTTTGCTTCATGTTTGTCATGCCATGGTTCTTCTGTAACAGCACGCCTAGCACCTTCCGATGCCATTCCCCATTTTGTAAAGGAACAGTTTAAGACTTTAGTATTGGTAACAATGTAATCAAATGTTGGGATGGATCTGGTTATCATGTCTTTCCTGAACTTCATAGGGATTGTTTTGTTAATTATCTGGTGGTTTGAGACTGGAAGTCTGTTGATTCTAGAAATCAAACTACTTGTATCGAGCGAGCACAACTTTTGCATGTATTCCTTTTGTCCTTCTGTCTGTCTAATGTAGTTAAATGTTTAAGTGATCTCTTACAATCAGTAATCTTTTGGGAATTTTCTTACTTCTCGTTTGCATCTTTAAAAACCTTTTTAGGCAGTGGAGTTCAGCAAACTTGTTGGACTATTAAAGCCTGAGGAAACTGAAGATGTAATTATATCTGCTTGCCAGAAGCTTCTTTCAATCTTCATCAACGTTCAGAACAAAAGCAAGTCTACCTCTCGCAGCATGGTTTTCTACCATTAATGGAATTGCTTGAAGTGCCCAATAACCGTGTATGTACCATTACATATGTTCCATGACTTTTCCTGCCACATTTTTCTAAATTTTCAGTTTTTTTGTGTTTTCCTCCAGTTATTACTGTTTCAATTATTAAACTTTCCATTTTGATTGTATTGTCATGCAAAGCTTTCTCAAATTTCAGGTCATCTGTTATGTTCTCCAAATTATCAATCAGATAGTCAAGGACAATGTTAGCTTTCAGGAAAATGCTTGTCTTATTGGCCTTGTGAGTTGACAATTTTGACTAGCTTTGCTTCTGTATCTTCCAGCTTTGGGACTTGATTAATATGGGTAGCAGTTCTTATATCAACTTATGTTCTTAAATAGATTCCTGTTGTGATGGGCTTTGCTATGCCTGATCGTCCACGAGAAGTTCGTATGCAGGCAGCGTTTTTCTTCCAGCAACTCTGTCAGTCAAGGTTCTTGGAACTTCGTTTGCTGATTTTTGTTTACCACTAGTTGTCTCAATATGTCAAATGTAATCATGTATCTGTTTCCGCTCAGCTCCTTGACACTGCAGATGTTCATTGCATGTCGTGGAATACCTATACTAGTGGGCTTCTTAGAGGCTGATTATGCCAAGTACAGGTTTGTATTTTTAATGAAAACTTATTTGTTTATTTATGTCTGATAATGGGATAAGTCTCTGATGATGATGTCTGATATTTCTTTTTCTTGACTGTAATCCTAGGCATTACTAATTTTTCCTCTTTCCAGGGAAATGGTTCACCTTGCTATTGATGGAATGTGGCAGGTCTTTAAGCTGCAGAACTCAATACCGAGAAATGACTTCTGTCATATTGCTGCAAAAAATGGGATTCTAATTAGGCTTGTTAACACCCTTCACAGCCTAAATGAAGCAACTCGATTGGCCTACGTGTCTGGATGTGGATCCCTCCCAGCAAGCGGTTCAACTCAGATGTCAGAACTTGATCGAATGGACTCAAAGCATTTCATGGAAGACTCTGACAAACGTCCAAGCCATCCTATGCTGGAGGCCTCAATATCTGCTAAGTTTTCTGAATCATCAGTGCTGGAAATTGGACATGTTCCAAATAGAATTTCTACTGGTGCCAAGGATTGGGAACTTCCTGACTTGCGCAAGCCTGATTCTTATCGGGCAGAAGTTGATGGAGGGAGGCAGCAAAGAAGTTCATATTCTGCCACCAGAAGTTCAACAGACAAGTCACCAAACAAGATCGAACTTATATCCAATGGACAAACTTCTGCCATCAATGTACTGGGAACTCAACATGAACCAGTTCGGCCACTTCTCAGCCTATTAGAGAAGGAGCCTCCTTCACGGCATGTTTCTGGACAACTTGAGTATGTGCGTCACATTTCTGGACTTGAAAGACATGAAAGCATATTGCCATTATTACATTCTTCTACAGAAAGGAAAACAAATGGGGAACTTGATTTTCTGATGGCAGAATTTGCAGGTGACTATGTTGTGGGTTTCTTTTACTCGGATATTGATGATAAAACCTCTGAATATTGTTAATGTTCTTTTGGGGAGACAAATAGTCCACTTCCATTGTTTTCTGAAGATTCTTGTGCTTCAATGTGTTATTCACCGTCCAACAGAACATTCTATCGAAGGATTCTTCAAGTAAACATCCTATCGGCTGCACCTGTGAAAATTTAGACTTGAACAAGGGTTTTGGCTGCTTGAAGAGCAATTGAAATCTTAAATTGGAAATATGGAACTCAGCACAAGAAGAAATTAAGGAAGGTGATTTTCACAAGAAAATTAGAGATAAGTGGGGGAGAAGAAATATAAGTAAATGAATCATTTTGGTCTGTTATAGATATTGAGTATGACGTTAGTACTGACTCCACAATTGGTCTTGGACTTGACAATCACGGTGTTTCTGTAGAAAATTTACTGGAATGGCTGCTATGCAGCTAAGAACTTCATATTGGATGTCTCATTGTTTGCGATTCATCTTTAATAAATCTCATGCACACAGTTTTATTGGAGAGGCTGCTGTACATCAGTCTCATTTACACTCCAACTACTGACAATTTGCAAATAAAACTTTTTTGTATTGAACCATTGCCACAGTGGTTGTTTCTTTTATTCATTAATTTCTCTTATTTTCTCCCAGAGGTTTCTCGACGTGGCCGGGAAAATGGAAATCAAGATTGCAACCAGAAGGTTTCAAATAAAACAGCAAATAAAAAGATGCCCATGGCCAGTGTGATATCAACAACATCTAATGAAGGGGCAGCATCCTCCTCTTCTGGAGTTGGTTCCCAGACAGCATCAGGTGTACTTTCTGGGTCTGGTGTTTTAAATGCAAGGCCAGGAAGTGCAACATCCTCTGGATTGCTTTTGCAAATGGTGTCATCATCCAGTGCAGATGTGGCAAAGGAGTATCTTGAAAAAGTAGCAGATCTTTTGCTAGAATTTTCCCAAGCAGATAGTGCTGTAAAGGCATATATGTGCAGCCAAAGCTTGCTAGCTCGTCTTTTCCAGATGTTCAACAAGATAGAGCCTCCTATTCGTTGAAGGTAAGTGTGTATTCTTATACCAGTGAAGTGTATATTGTTATAGCAGTGAAGGTGTATCTTATAGCTTATCTCAAGAGTCTCCTCTTTTCTTGGTTTCTAATTGCAGATATTGAGGTGTATCAACTTTCTGTCTGCTGATCCAAACTGCTTAGAAAGTCTTCAACGTGCAGATGCCATCAAACATTTAATTCCCAATCTTGAACTTCATGAAGGCCCTCTTGTTTTCCAAATTCATAATGAAGTGAGTGTTCTTTATTGGATCTGATCATCATGTATTATCTTCATGTAGCATTGTAGAGAAATATGGTTGACTTGGATACTGATTGATTCCAAATGGATATCCACTGTACATCTTTACTTGTTCTTGCAGCTGTGATAGGTTAAAAATACATATTTGTCCTTTGTGCCTACATTTAGTTGGCATATTCAGCTCAAACTACTTCCACCTGATATCTCTTTTGACCTGCTTGAATATGAGAACCTGATTTTTTATAAAATCACTCGAAAATGTTCTATTCAAGTCTGAGGGATGTTCTTATATTTCTTATTAGAGCTCATTTATTTGTATTTTCTTTATGGTCGCTCATTTATTTGTACTTGAAATATGTTCTCTGTGTAATCTTGATCGGTATATGGTTGTTCATCATCATCATCATCATCACTTACCATTGGAGCCATATACTATTTACTTTGGATCCACTAGATGTATCCTGTCTTACCATTTTAACCTATCGGCATACTTATGTTTTTTTCCTAGGAAGGTTAATTCCTTTTGGACTACATTTGACCATCTCATTAAAGGCCTTCTCTGAGTTCTTTTACCCTCCTTTGAATGGATTGGATCTGGCTTGAGAAACTTGCCACCCAGTTCATCCATTCTGATGCAGCCAAGCAAGTTGCTTTTGCTATACAAGAGTCAACCTGCTGCTCTGTTGCTCACATATGAAGGTTTGCTCACATACGAAAGTTTGGGGAGACAGAGAAAAAAACAAGCATTTGGGATAGAAGGGGGAAAAAAAAAGAACAAATACCTAAATGCGTCAACACATCCAATGCATGAGATGGAGGGAAGAAAAGAAGGGGATGTCTCGAACGGCCAACAGCAGAAAGGAAAAGGGGAAGAAACAATGGGTATACGGCTTCATGCTCGAGGGGAGGGAAGATATGTGACTTCACACTAGGAGAAAGGAGAGACTTTGCACAGCCATCAATAACATTTTTTTCCTTCAAACCATTCTATACCTTGATGAGGGATTATACCAATTTTTGTAACAGCCTAATGACAAAGGTAAATAACAAATTTACCTCTTCTAATAATAAAAAGAAGTGCACCCGATCCTATAGAATTGGTACCCACTAAAACTAGAGATCATCTTGTTCCCCAATTTGACCATGTTTAACATAGCCGATCGTGCTCCTGCATCAATAAGTAACACCAGAATCATCAAAGATGATTGGCATAGGAGCCTTGATATGCTAATTAGCGGAGCATCAACTAGAGCTTTCATGAACACTGCTCAGGATGATGAATGGAGGGACTTTGTCAGTTAGTTTATTTTCTTTTGTTTCCTTTTGGAATTATCTTTGCAGCCAATTCAATGCTTTTGAAGGGTACCTTTTCTTGACGAGGGGGATTCTATCATCTTGATACACCCCTTGACCTCTTCTTCATCTTTCTTTGGGTGATTGTTGAACCCCAAAATTTATTTTATTTGTTCTAGATATTTTCAGAATAAATAAAATCATCAATAATTCCATTAAAAGAGCAGCATAAAACCTTGGCTGCATAATATGGAATATTTGCAAATTTACCCCAGAATCCCAGTGGGTGGCCATCTACAAAAGACACCATAACAACTTTTATTAAATATTATTTGAATGACATAAAGCCACATACCAATATGAGCCAAACCAACGTCGCAACATGGCGTTGTAAAACAAGACCGTTTGGGTTTGATGTGATGGGAAACGAGGAGCTACGGAACCAAAGTCAAAATTTCATTTTATATTTTGTTTGGCCCACTAAAGGCCCAATAGATGTAATGTTTATTTTAAGATTTTAAGTTTAAGTTTTGCTTTGAATAAGAGTATGTAGGTCATTTGGTTATTAGGGTTATTGCTATTAGGAGGTTTATTTTGTTATTACTTTCTTTGTGGGTATGGAGGCAAATCTGTGCAACTCCATGTAATCCTTTGGATGGATGATGATTACTAAAATGAAAATTGAAACCCTAATTTGGTTTTGGCTGAGCAGATCGCCTCCCTTCTCCTCCCCTTGGCGGCTGAGTTGATCGTCGGCCATCCCTCTCTCTTTCTTCCCTTTCCTTCTTCTTCATCTGTCCCTCATCAATCCTGCAAGATGCTGGAAAGCCTGTAGAGTCAACACAACGACAAGACTCCAAAAAGGAGTAAAATAACTCAAGCTCCACATGAGGACAGCTAGACAATACAAAAAGAATCTTTTTCCTTGCACTGGCGCACCTTTTATAGGAACAAGCCTCTCCCAGTCAGAAAAAAAAAGGGGGGGGGGGCTCCCAGTTGCTTTGCACTTGGAGGGACCTCTCCCGGTCAAAGCATGTCAGGATGATGCCCTTCCGGTTGTGCAGTACCGAGAGAGGACTCTCCCGGTTGCTTTGCACCCAGAGGGACCTCTTCTGGTTGCTTTGCACTGGGAGGGCCCTCTCCCGGTCACAAGCACACCAGGAGGATGCCTCCCAGTCGTGCAATACTGGGAGAGGATGCTCCCAGTCGCACCACACTGGGAAAGCATCCACCCGGCCGCGCAAGCACTGGGAGTCTCTATGATGGAAATAAAAAAATGGAAACAGCAAAAATTCAGTTGCGCAACCGGGAGAGCATCCACCCGGCTGTGCAAGCATTGGGAGTCTCTGTGATGGAAATAAAAAAATACAGTTAAAAAAAGCTTACCGGGAGGACCCTCTCCCGCTCAGAACACCACTGGGAGGCCTTCCCACCTCTATAAAAGGGGGGGCTTGAAAGCCAGGACGAAGAAGCTTCCAACGCTCGGAGAGAAGAAGGCTTCACCGTGACCGAAGAAGAAGTTTGTTTTTGAAAGGAGGAAAGAAAAAGTTGCAGGTGGGATTCTCACTGCAACATGCACTTTTTTTTGGGTAAAAAATCTCTTAAGGGACTTTTATGTATAAGTTACCCAAAAGATTTTGTATTGCAATGTACTCCTTTGAATGTTATTAATGAAAAGAAAGAGTATATTTATGCTTGTTGTTTTCTTTCTTCGGTGGGCATGTTGTTCATAAAAGTGGGAAAGTTGTAATTATAACCAGAAGTTGTGTAATTGCATAAATGTCCGAGAAAAGTTACAAAAATTCAAGAACATAAAGTGTTCTGTACGGTGATGTTGAAGACATGTTTTGTATTGCAGGTAAACCTCCATGCATAAGGAAAATTACGATTGAATCCTAGTTAAAGGAAAAATCATAATTGTCTTATTTTAAAGACAAATAAGATGTCTTCTATGTGAAAATTCAAGGTCACAATAACATAGTAGAGATAGAAAAAGTTCTTGATAGAATATCTAGGGTATTCAGGTCTATCCCGATGCAATCAGTAAGGGTCTAATACTCGAATCCTAATCGTTTGATAAAAATAATATCCGGAATAAAATAATATGAAAAATATATGCATATTAAAACCAAAGAAATTTGTGTGTTAAACAGTGATCCAATTGGAACTTTATGTTTTCATTTTACTTTTGTCAATGAATTGTGGCTTTGCCACCTTCCAAAAAAAAAAAAACTTGAGCCTTGAGAATTACCATCCAATAAGCAATGTCAGACCATAAATAACCTGTGATTTGAATGCCACCATCTAATGTTTTCTGTGTTCATTTACAATGAAAGACGAGAGGACTTGGTGCTGATGCTTGATGTAATCTTATAGTAAGAAGTGACTCGAGCATCTCTCCTATGAAGCTTCACACACTGGTAGTAGCCCTCTCGTATGTATCCTTGACTTAAATGGTTATATCATTAGAGATTCCATTTTTCTTGAAGTTCACCAAATGGGCTCTCATGATACCCTTCTCTTAGGCCTTATCTAGAAACAATTATGTTGGAGATTATGATTGGAATCTCTGACATGACATTGGTTTCCAAATGGAACATGGGTTGATTAGCTCTGGACAATTATGTTGGAGACAAACATGAAACAGAGAGAGATGGATTCAAGGGGCAGTGTTTTCGGTTTGGGTTTCAGCCGGGTCCAAAACCGAAACGGATCGGTTTCGGTTTCCGGTGTATTGGGCATATCGGGTGGACTTGAACTCCCCTTAAGAGGGGAGTTCATCCGGTTTTGGCCTGTTTCGGACCATGGTTTCAGTATCGGCTAGGTCTGAAACTGTTTTTTTAGAAGTTGGCCGAAGGGCCAAATTTCATTAGCCAAAAGGCAAAGGAAAAAGCAAAAAGCATACATAAGGAAAGAGATAACCAGAAAGAAACCAGAAGAAAGGTAAAGGGGAGAGGTATGACTATCAAGATGATAGAAGCCCCTACCCCAAACCAAAAAAAAAACCACCCAATTACAAGGTAAATTTCCTCCACCCCTTCAACTGATCTAATAGGGCAGATAGCTTGACCGGCTCTCCAGAGACACTAAGATGCCACTGATACACAAAAGAGATACAATCATTTAGAATAAGGAACAAGTTCTGAACTCCTGGTTAAACAACCTCTTATTCCTTTCCTTCCAGATTGACCAGAGCATCGTTGGTAAACACAGTTTCCAGAGGTCCTCCTCAACTCCTGTGGGTTTTACTTTGGCCAAAAATCAATAAACTGATGCAAATTGAGGGGAACGCAACATGTGACATTAATAGTCTTGAAGAACAGATTCCATACAGTTCTGACTACTCCACAAGCAGTGAACAGATGATCCAAATCCTCCTGAAAACATGCACAAAATATGCATTCTTTTCTCGAATCTTTCTGAACATATTGACCTTGACCAAAGTAAATGGCCTCTTCCATGCAATTTTCCACATAAAGACCCTGATTTTCAAAGGTAACCCTTTATCCCACACTTGCTTATGCCATCTGACCTTCAACCCTCCTTGAATAAGCAGACGGACCACTGATTTGACTGAAAACTTCCCTGACCTCTCCCATTTCCAAACTCTGCTATCCTTCATACCAGGGGATATCTTAGTGTTGTCAAGTGCCTCAGATAATAAAGGAACTCACTGATCTCATCCTCCACCAAATTCCGTCTGAACATTAAGTGCCATGATGGACCGGACTGAGTTTGGGACCACAAATCAGCCAATAAAACCTGTGACTGTGACACAGTTCTGAACAATCCCGGACATGAGAACATGAGAGGCTCATTGTTTAACCATGGGTCTTGCCACAATCTGATTCTCCGACCATCTCCCACCTGAAGCCTAGAAGAGCACAAGTAGAAATCTAAATTCCCTATAATTTGCTTCCAAATTGAGGATAAATTATTACTACTCATAACTGAGAACACCACCCATCCACATTCCACAAGTACTTTCTCTTAACTATACAGCTCCATAATGCCCCATCATTTACATCCAATTTCCACAGCCATTTCATGAGTAATGCATATTAATAATCTCCATTGGCACTAGGCCCGCACCACCTTCTTCTTTCAACCTACCACCTTAGACCAAGCAATAGGGTTAACACCATGCACTTCTGGCCCCTTACCTCTCCAAAAAAAAGCAGCTCTCGCCGATTCCAGTTTCTTGCAAATGACCTTAGGGGCTTTAAATATGGACAAGAAATATAAAGGAAGGCTGGACAGCACCACCTTAGAAAGAATCCATCTTCCCCCAGCAGATAAGAGTCTGCCCTTCCACCCACTAATCGTGTCACTGAACTTCTTAACCATTCCATTCCAGTCTGAAACTCTCAGAGATCTATCAGACAAGGGCAGCCCAAGGTACTTAACAGGGAAACTCCCCCATTTCACACCCATGATCTGCTCAATCTGAACCCTGAGGTTCTCATTTGCAATGTTCCCCACCAGCTCACTCTTACAGAAATTAATTTTCAAACCAGTCACCGACTCAAGAAGTCTGAGGAGGATCCTCAAATTAATGAGTTTGTCAAGGTTATTTGAGGAAAAAAGGATTGTGTCATCAGCATACTGAAGGTGTGAAACTTCTAAACTCCCCCTTCCCACTGTAACTCCTTCAATTAACTCAGCCTGCCTTGCTTTCTTCCACATCTCACTCAAGACCTGCCCCATCAACACAAACAATAAAGGGGATAAAGGGTCACCCTGCCGCAGCCCTCTAGAACAGCCAAAAAAGCCACATGGAGACCCATTAATGAGCACATAAAATTTTGCCGATTGCACACAATGCCTAACCCATTCAATCCATCTATCCTTGAAACCCATCACCTTCATGACTCTGAAAAGACATTTCCAATTAATCCTATCATATGCCTTTTCAAAGTCAAGTTTGAGTGACACATATTGTCTCTTGTTGATCCTCTGCTCATGCAAACTTTCGTGGGCTGCCATGAAATTATCCAAAATGAAACGTCCACTAATAAAAGCTGACTGGTTACAATCAATGAGATTTCCAATCACCTTCTTGAGCCGGCCAGCCATGGCCTTGTGATGATTTTATACACAGAGTTCAACAAACTGATCGGCCTATAATCATTGATCGACTCTGCCCCAGCACACTTCGGAATAAGCACCAAATGGGTGGAATTGAAATGTTTGATACTCCATGGTCTTGTCTGAAATTTTGACACTACCGCCATTATATCTGACTTGATGACTGCCCAAAATTGTTGAAAGAACCTCAATGACCTATTAGGATCCATAGAAAACACAATATCTTAATCTCCTCTCACTAAAGGGTCTAATCAGATCCCCCGCATCCTGATCTGAGAGTTTAGAGAAAAACTCATGACCAATCTGTGGCCTCCAAGGCTCCTCCCTAAACAAACCCTGAAAATGATTCACCACTTCCCTTTGTAAAGTATCCATATCCTCAAACAATCTATCATTGATTTTGAGTGTGTCCATAGTAATCCTTCTCTTTTAATGGTAGCCATGGCATGAAAATAAGCAGTGTTTTTGTCTCCCTCTCTTAACACTTTTCTTTCGCCCTCTGCTTCCACTTTATCTCCTCTTGTTTTGCTAATACCTCATATTGTTTCTTAGCCACTCCACTGTACACTCTCTTCCTCAGATAAACTACCTTGATCATTTCGAACGTCAAAATACACAATTCTATCCAGAAGCTCTTGTCTAAGCTCAGCTGCTTTACCAAAGATGTTGCTGCTCCAAACCTTCATTTTCCTTCTAACCCACCTCAACTTACCAAGCAGAGACAAACTTGCACATTGTTCAGATGTGCTTCATGCCACCATGTGGAAACCAAGTTTCTGAAATCTTCATGCAAATTCCAGGACTTTCATATCTAAATACTCTTTTATGTATCTTCAGATGAGTTGTGCTTAACAGCAGTGGGATGTGATCAGACATCACCCTGGGGAGGGCCCTTACAGCAGCAATATTAAATTTCTGTTGCCACAGAGAATTGATGAAAATCCTGTCGAGTTTGGATTTAGATTTTCTAGCCCCATCACCCACCCAAGTAAAGAAGACCGAGTTCACCTGCATCTCAATCAGGCCTGCTGCCTGTACCCATTCCTCAAATAAAACCATCTCTTGTGACCAAGTCAACTGGTTGATTCTTTCTCCGGGGCCCTGTGGACACGGGATTTTCTCTTCCTTTCTTCATCCCCCCCCCCATTATGTATGGGGAGGTTCGTTTCATTTATCATGTTTTTTGACTTTGGTTGCGGGCGTGCCAGCCTGCCTGCCAGGCAGAAGTAAGGGTCTGCGCAATGCAGAGAAAGAATTTTTATATATCCGTGAACGGATGGGTGCGCCGTGTTTTGATATGAACTTCTTTGATTCCGTGCCTTTTAATCATCAGGCGATTGGGGTGGCGTGTGCTGGACCCCTGTCTCCATCGATCGGAATCGATGTTACATTTACATCGAGTTAAAAGCTTTAGGTGTCGTATTAACACCTATTTCAACCCGAATACCATTTCATAGCGCGGGCGAGAATATATGCATCTGTAAGAAATTTCGAGACAACATTTTTGCTTTGTTTATTTTGAACAAAATGAGTCCAAGTTTGAAAAATAGGGTTGTTTTTTTTTTTTTTGAAAAGAGTATGAGTTTTCTTTGTGGAACTTGTCATGTAGCTTGCCATGGGCAGGAACATGCCCGTGTTAGCAAAATTATCTTTTGAGTATATACTCGTCTCCGAGGACAAGATCTTAGTTGAAACGTATGCATATAAACACATAGTTGTGAACATACGAGTAATTTTTAGGACGGAATTTCCGTTTAGACGGAGTGTCCTTAAGGAAATATATACATATGATTGTACTTACATGGATATGTTCTCGGGTAGAACCCCTGCGTGGGCAGAGTTCAACTCAAGATTCATATCCGTATGAACATAGACTCACAATATATGAGTATGTATTTGAGGAGAATTTCTGTTTAGACAGAGTTTCCTCAAGAAAACATATGCATATAAGCATGAGATTATGGTTATACAGATATACTCTTGAGCGGAATCCCTGCTTGAGCAGAGTCTCCTCGAAGGAACATATACATGTGAGTACAAGGCATCTAGATGTTCGTACCCATAGAGTCTTGCTCGATATGGAGGCACTTAGAGCACAAATATACAAAGGTATTTAAAATAACACCAAGAGAGAGAGATACAAAGGGGTTTAAATACCATATGTCCATAGAGACTTGCTTGATATGGACGGTATTTAAACCCCTGAATCCCCACAGAGACTTGCTCGATGTGGGGGATAAAATATACCAGTGAGAGAGATACAAAGGGTGTTTAAATACCATATGTCCATAGAGACTTGCTCGATATGGACGGTATTTAACCCCTGAATCCCCACAGAGACTTGCTCGATGTGGGGTATAAAAATATACCAAGTGAGAGAGATACAAAGGGCGTTTAAATACCATATGTCCATAGAGACTTGCTCGATATGGACGGTATTTAAACCCCTGAATCCCCACAGAAACTTGCTCGATGTGGGGTATAAAGTATACCAAGTGAGAGAGATACAAAGGGTGTTAAATACCATATGTCCATAGAGACTTGCTCGATATGGACAGTATTTAAGCCCCTGAATCCCCACAGAGACTTGCTCGATGTGGGGTATAAATATACAAGAGAGAGAGAACAAAGGGTGTTTAAATACCATATGTCCATAGAGACTTGCTCGATATGGACAGTATTAAAACCCCTGAATCCCCACAGAGACTTGCTCGATGTGGGGTAAATATACCGAGAGAGAGAGATACAAAGGGTACTTAAATACCATATGTCCATAGAGACTTACTCGATATGGACAGTATTTAAGCCCCTGAATCCCCCACAGAGACTTGCTCGATGTGGGGTATAAATATACCAAGAGAGAGAGAACAAAGGGTGTTTAATACCATATGTCCATAGAGACTTGCTCGATATGGACAGTATTTAAATCCCTGAATCCCCCACAGAGACTTGCTCGATGTGGGGTATAAATATATCAAGAGAGAGAGAACAAAGGGTGTTTAAATACCATATGTCCATAGAGACTTGCTCGATATGGACGGTATTTAAACCCCTGGATCCCCACAGAGACTTGCTCGAGTGTGGGATGTGCGCGAGGGAGATGTCGGAGCCGTATACGATGGCGATCTCCCGCTCTTTTCCACGTTATCGGGCACTCCTCACTCATTATTGAAGAGGAACAAACCAATACCTTCACGCCAAACCAAAGAATTGGAAGAACGGACGGAAGGAGATTGGAAGACGGAGCTTTTGTATTTCTGAAAATTTCAGAACCCGGACCTTACAAGGCTTGGAGGGACTGGTTTACAAGGGTTTTTGGGGTTTTTTTCTCCTATGGGGACTGGTTTTTTCAGCATAGAGGGGGGGGGGATTTCTGGGATTTTTCCTCTTCTTCAGATGGAGGGGGTGCCTCCCCTTTATAGGGGTTGGCTTCTCCTCCCCTCCCTGCATAAACAGGAGAAGGAGGGGGGAGACCCCCATTCCGGTTGGGGGGAGCACCCCCAACCTGTTTAACATTAAACAGGTTGGGGGGGTCTCCCCTCCAACCTGTTTCATATAAAACCGGTTGGAGGGGGAGCACCCCCCAACCGGTTTTACATTAAACAGGTTGGGGGGGGTCCCCTCCAACCTGTTTTTATAAAAACCGGTTGGAGGGGGAGCCCCCCCAACCGGTTTTACATTAAAAGGTATAGGGGGGGGGCCTCCCCTCCAACCTGATTACATAAAACCGGTGGGGGGGAGCACCCCCCAACCGGTTTCATGTTACAAAAGTTGGAGGGGGCCTCCCCTCCAACCGGTTTAACATTAAACCGGTTGGAGGGGGGGCCTCCAACCTGTTTAACATTAAACAGGTTGGAGCCCTCCAACCGCCCTCTCTTCCCCCCATTCCCCTTAGACCTAAGGGTTGTTTTGAAATGGGGGGGAGGATGGCCTATAAATAGGCTATAAGGGCCTCATTTTGGGGGGGACTGGTTTGCTGAAATCCTGCTTCCCTTGCTCGAAGTTTTGCCCGGTGAAGAGTTGCATTTGCATCCTTGGAGCTTCTGTCGCCGGCTGTTCTTGTACTTGTACTTGCACTTGTACTTCATGCTTGGTCTTTATGGACCTCGTACTGCCGGATTTCTTCCGTACACCGATCTGTGTGGAGTGTCATTCCATCTTAAACTTTGGTCTTTTCTGGAGGGCTTAATGCCAATGGTATTTATAAGGCTTCTCCCTTGGCTTGGAGGGGGACTTCAGTCCCACTTTTACCTTGCCTTAAAGGCATAAGTTACTTTGTCTTCAAGTCATTTTTCTTTCTTTTACCTTGCCTTCAAGGAACCAAATGCTTTGCTTTCTGAATTTTCTGCCTTCAAGGTATGAATTACCTTGGCTTTAAGGCATGCATCACTTTGCCTCCAAGACATCTTTCAAGGAGTTTTAACCACTTGGATCAGTATAAATCGATCCATGGGCTCTTTTCAGCTGGGTATCCCTCATAGTTCAGAAACCCTTTCAGTTCAGAAATCCCTTCTAGTAGATATTCCACACATCTTAACAATTCAGGAAGTCCTTCTATTGGACATTCCACATATCTTCTATTCAGAAATTCTTTCTAGTGGGAATTCCGCACATCTTCAGGCCCCCCGGGTACTTCTTTTGGTAGACGTTTATCATGCCTTTTTGGGGTTCAACAAATGCCCCCCACAGGTTATGTGTCGGATTTTGCAAATGACGACATGTGACCTGTGTAGAATCTGTAGTATTCTTTTCTGGCTTTGTGTAATGTCTCTTTCTGACATTTCCTTGCTGATTTTTGCTTAGCTGGACTTGTCGTCCTTGCGATTTCTCTTTCTTGCTAATTTCTGTATATCTTGATTCCTTTCCAGGCTTTAGTCATGTCGTAAGGAAGGCAGTTCTTGAGCCGGGGCCGCCATGCTCAGAGCACTTGTGATAAGTTGTCCTGCTGAACGACATGATGTCGGCTTTGGGAGAATCTTGTGTCACAAAGGACAATGTGTCCTTGCTAAGCAGTGGTTATAATACCGTTGCCGAAGGTCAAGTTGAGAATGATTCATCTGATGATGGGATTGATTCCTCACTCATCAGTCATGCAGAAGGCATTTATCGGTATCAGCGGACAGAGGGTTATCCAGACCATTTTTCGCTAGATAGGGGACTGTTTCCATTTATCCAAAACTTTGTCCCTTCCCATATGGAAGCTGATGATCCTCGCTTAATTGCAGAAAGACGGTACCTGGAGACTGTTATTTTGACATATCGAGATAGTCTCCTTGGAGCTTGTCCCGTCTTTTATCCTAGCTTTCCTTTGGACTTTGTTATGCCACAGCGGCTGCCTTCTGTTGCTGATCTGGGGGCATTTAGTCGGGACCTTACTCGTTACACATGGTCCGGATGATTTCTCCAGCCAAGTGGAGTTTGAAGGGGCATCACAGGGCAATGAACCAATCCAGTGGATTGCTGCTTATGCCTTGCGACTCTCGTTATAATACCGGGGGGTATGACAATCGCCTGCCTCTTGATAGGATTATCGATCATACCACTCCCAGTTGGTATGGGAGATGGTTAGTAATGCCTCCCATGTCTTTCATTACGGGGCTACCGAGTGGCTGATGGGAATCTTACACCACTACGGAGAGCTTCTTAGAGCAACTGGTATTTATGGAGCCGTGAGGCGGCATTATTTGATTATCCCTGCTATACGGGGATTCTTCAAGCTCTGGTGGAACGTTTCAACGTTCGCTGGAATACCTTTGGGACAGCCGAGGGAGAAACCTCATTGGATTTATGGAGTTTTCATCGTATTTCTGGGCTGCCCATATCTGGCCACTTCTATGAGGAAGTGGTCTTGGATGATCTGCACAGCTTCCGCACCAATGGCTGCGGACAATATATTCTCCCTTATAGCTTTCGCTTCCTGATGAAGGTGTGGAGGGACCTTGCTCGTGCCGAGAGGATCGAGAAGGAGAAGCCTGCAACTAGGACATTAAGCCAGAATGCCTGGATTCGTTATTTCTATAACGGGCCTTTTTGCTTTTTTGATGGCTTTGCAGTTGAAGGCCGTCCTTTAGAGCATTATCGCCAGCTAGAAGCGAAGAGGACTTCTCGTGGCCGATACATATTTGCTCCAAAGAATAGGGGATGGAACCCACGGCATCTGCCAGATCGTACACACCTTGCTGCATATTTGGTGTACTGGCTCTCTGGTTTTGTGATCCCGCATGGTGAGGAGGAAGGAATCAGACCTGGGCTGATTTATCCTGCTTGTCTTCTTGCGGAGGGGCATCAACTTGCTATTGCCCCTGCCGCCTTAGCCAATATATTTCATAGGTTGGGGGCCCTGAGTTCACATTCTTCTCCTCGGGATAAGAAGATGTTACTCCCCACCCATTACTTGAGTGCTTGGGCAGGCCTCTTGCTTCCTGGTCTTTGTCAAACTGTTGATTTGCCCCGACCTATGGCTCCGCTGGTCTTGTTGTTTAGGAACCGACCTTCTGGGGATGCGCTGAAGGGGCTTGTCGAGGCTCGTTCCAGCTTGTCTTTTCTTCCGCATGGAGAGCAGGGGCTTCTTCCATTTGACAATATATCTCGCGGTTCACGACCATATAGTATTGAATCTTCGGGTGGGACAACGTATCACATACCTCACGGTGATGGTCCCGACCCCTCTTTATATCAAGATTGGTTGCGTTGCATTCGCCCTGGTGTGCTAGTGTATCGTGGGGGACAGTCGCTCATATTAGAGCCTTACTACCCTTCGCGATTTGTCAGAAATTTGGCTATGATCAGCTGACCCCACCAAATACAGAATTTCCTTTAATGACTCGCCTTAATCGAAGCCACCGTCTTCATTTAAATGCAGCGGCTTGGTGGAATTACTTTTGTCGAGAGGAAGTCAGCTCAACATGTGCCTTCCCACACCTGAGGCTATCGGACGTGCATACGTCTTTTATGCCCGATGGTGGTTTGGTCAAAGCAATATTTTTCGGGTGTCTCACCATGAGCTAAAGGAGGCTGAAACATCTCGGCTTGAGAAGCACAACCTTCCCCCAATTTGCATCCATAAGAAATTTTTGTCTACTCATTTTAAGAGTTTGGTGGACTCATATACCAGCTACTATGAAGAGGCCATGCAGAACGGTCCTTTACCCGTTGAAAAGAACTTCTATCGGGGTGAACTGCAATGCTTGGAGCCTGTAGAATTATTTTCAACCAAGGCTCCGAATAGTGATGACCACTTAAATTTTGACTGGTGGAGTTGCCTTTTATCAGATTGTGGCTATCGTCCCAATGTGCCTTTATCAAAGAAGCTGCCTCCGGAGTGTACTGGCAATTAAGGTTGGGCACGCTGGGAGAAACACCTTATCAATATGATTGGCCATGCTGGACCGTTAGAATATATTCCTTTGCTGGAGACTGCCTCAACACTATATGATGTTTGGGTCCTCATGGGGAGAGTGACTGATATTTGTAAGATTGATTCTAAGGAGCTAGTGTCACCACCTCCTGCCCAGACGACAGGTATTTATGAATTGACTTTTGCTTAGCTCCCTCCTCACGTTTGATGATTTTTTTTTGATATTTGCTCTGAAACTTAAGCCATCCCTGTTCTGAGGATTGGCGGCAATAGGGACCATGAGGTTCGTTCAAGAGCTTCTTCTTCTCGAGATATGAAGGCTGATAAGGGGAAGGCTGTGGCTTGCCGCTCACCTGATGGTGAGCTTCTACCCTTCTCCTCCTTTTTCTGTTCGGGGCTTTCACTGATCATTCCTTTTTTCTTTTCCTCCGACTCATTTGTTTCAGATGACGAGGAGAATGAAGAAAATGTTGACCTGATTGCTCCGGATAAGTATACTCCCCTGCTTGGGGATTCTCTTCCTCCTCATGGAGTGGAGTGTGGGAGTACTTCCCGAGCAGGTGGTGATTTGATATCAGAGGTTGACTTTATTGAGCCATCATCCCACTGTCCACTTCCTGAAGCAGTGGTAACGGGATGTGACGACATCTCTGCATATGCTGAATATAAAGCCTTTGCAGAACTGATGGGGGGCATCAGCTCCACATTTAATGTATCTGATCTGGTTGCTTATCGAGAACTGACAGTGATTCCCAGTGAGCCTTTCGAGCTGATTCCATTGTTGTGAGTGAGCCACCTCCCGAGCGTCCACCTACAGCCTTCAATGTAAAGCGGCGTGAGCAAATTGACCAGATACTGGATGAGCAGGTCATTACCTCCCAGAGCGGCGACTATCAGCGCTATCTGGTTCGTTGGAAAGGCAAGCCTCCTTCTGAGGACACGTGGATCACACGCGAGGAGCTGCAGCGGGTCGATCCAGATCTTTTGGAGCAACGTCAGAGCGCCCTGGACCCGTACTCGACGGGGTCGAGTTCCTCCCAGGCGGGGAGGATTAGTGAGGACACCCGAGCTCGTGTTCGTTTCGACCCGGCGTACGTTTATCGTCGGAGGAGAGTCCCAGATTCGACATCGGCATCCATTTGGCTTGAGGACTGATGATTGGCTTTGTGGATGTATTTTCTATCTTATTTGAGTCTTATTGTGAGTGTTGGCCCACTAGGGGCCCAACATGGGCTTTGCTATTTTTCTGTTATTTATTATTACGAATTTTGCTTAATTTAGGTCCCAGGGTTATGTTGGTCTTTATTAAGTCTTTTGAGAGTCTTAGGGTTTATATATATGTGTCTTGTAAGCAACAAAGGGTTAGTTGATGTTATTGAGAATTAAAGACAACTTTTGAGCTGCCACCTCCTCCTGTCCTTCTCTTCCCGCGTACCTCTCTCTCTGCTTCTCCCTCTTCCTCCCAGCGAAAACCCACGCTTCCCTTCCCTCCTCGTCCTTCTCTCTCCCGGTCCCCCATCAAGAACATATCCTTTTTAACCTATCGATGCTTATATCCCGGGACCTGCCGAGGAATGTCGGGCCGCGGAAGCAGCTTCTTCAGGTAACTTCCTTTACTAAGCTCATATACAATCTTTATCAGGTATATTTTCTTTCATGCTTGACCGCCCTCCCTTCCTTTTGTTCAGGTGGTCAATCTTTTGTGATCAACTCCTTTCTTGGGGAGTGATGGATTCGAATTTCATTGCTGCAACCAGTTCACCTTTCTTTTCTTAGGATGGCCTGGGGAGTCTGTTCTTCACATCACAGGCATATTCAGCATTTCAAGTTGGGACACTGCTGACGGTGATGGACTTTCTGGACAAACGAGTTATAACCTCGAACCATTTATACCAACGATAGACGAAGGAGGCCTAGATCTGTCTGCAATTGATTACCCTCCTGCTTTTCAGGAATTTTATGCCGAAGAATCGAGTTCTGTTCAACCTCCAGCTCCTGAAGCGGAAATAGAAGTGGGAAATCTCCCATATAGTGAGTTGTAGCAGCTTTCATTCTTTTCATTTTCTTTCAGACTTTGTAAGCTTCATTGTCACTCGTTGACTCATGTACTTTTATTTGTCAGGCAACCCGCCACCTTTAGATTTTGACGACGGTGGATCTCCGCCATTAGGACTTGAGGTCCTATCTGAGCATGGAGTGGATTGGCCCACTAGAGCTCGGCCAAGCCCAGGCCCTGAGGATGAAGATCTTTGGAATTTTCTCGTTGACCGCGTTAGAGCAGTAGTGGATTCAGAAGATCCTCCACCCATTGACGCTGCCAAGCGAGTGTTGAAGGAAAAGACCACGCTAGCCTTCAACTCAGGCATTTCTCAGAAGAGATGGATGGCATCTGTTGGAGATATCTGGGGCGTAGTATGTCGCCGCCACGGTAACGCAATCTGGGCCCCTTATGACCAGCGGATCCAGACTTTAGAAGGTGACCTTTGTTCATCGGCCAGTGATGCCGATAGACGCGGCTCCCGGATTACTGAAGTGCGTAAGGCTGGAAGGCACGGAAGCTGAAGATCACCGCAGAGATGGAAAATGTTATTCGTCTGCAGCGCGAACTTGAGGAGGCGCGCTCCTCTCTAGAACAGGAAGTCAAGGGCGACGCCAAAGATTCTGAGGAGGAGGCCGCCCTTATTAAGGATGATGAAGAACATCGTCGCTCCACTTCTTTCAAGACCAAAGAGGTCGAACGACTGAAAAGGAAGAAGCCCTCTGGCTTCGTTTTGGATCGAAGTAGTTATGCATAGGCCTTTCTATTCTGGCCCTATTTTCTCTTGTATTCAGCAGCTATTATGCTCTGCTTGTTTGCTATAGAGCGACTTGTGATTCTGTAAATATTGAATGAAGGACAGTGAAGTCCCCCCTTTCATGCTTTCTCTCTTTATTTTTCACATTATCAATCTTAGCGCCCTTTCGGGTTTTCACTAAGACGGCCCCCTTTAGCTTTTTCCAACGTGCCCTTTGCGGGTTTTCACGTTGAGGGGTTATCCATTTTTGCCTGAAGTGTCCTTTCGGGTTTTCACCTCAGCCGAATTTTTTGATCTTTTTACCCTTAAGAGCACATGTGGTTGCGTTCTTAAGTCCATCGGGGTATCTCATTTTTAACCCCTTTTTTTTTTTTTTTTTTTACATTACCAGTTTCAGCGCCCTTTCGGGTTTTCACTAAGACTGGCCCCCTTTAGCTTTTTCCAACGCGCCCTTTACGGGTTTTCACGCTGAGGGGTTATCCATTTTTGCCTGAAGTGCCCTTTTGGGTTTTCACCTCAGCGGATTTTTGATCTTTTTACCCTTAAGAGCACAATGTGATTGTGTCCTTAAGTCCATCGGGGTATCTCTATTTTTTAACCCCTTTTTTTTCTCTTTTTTTTTGAACTCTGTACTTGAGACATTCAGCCGATCCTTGAGTGGATTTGCTGGAATCTGTGTTTTGATGGTATTGGAATATGGGAGTTTTGGGTTTGATTTAGCCTGGACTTGGTTTTGATTTTGATTTTGGTTTAGGTTTTAATTTTGGTTTTGGTTCCGGTTTTGGTTTTGGTTTAGCCTACCTTGGTGGTTTGTGACTATAGATTTGAGTTTTGGATTTGATATGGCCTGCCTTGATGGCTTGCTGACCATGACTAAAGTTTGGGTTTGACATAGCCTACCTTTGTGGTTTTCGGGCTATGGGTTTGGAATTATATTCGGGGTACAACCTGCCTTGATGGCTTATGGGAATTGGGATTTGAATTTGAGCTGACTGGCTTTTATGGCTCGCGGTTGGGACTTTGAGCTTGTGGATTGACTCAGCCTTTCTCAATGGCTTTTATGTCGGACATTTGGTATTGGAATTTAGAATTTGTTATAGCTCATTATGGTTTGATGGCCATGATTTTGAAGTCTGAGTTTGGATTTTGGTTTCAGGCTTAGGTTTGTATCTGGTTCAGTCTACCTTGATGGTTTATGGCTGTATCTGGCATTTGGGTTATGGCATATTTTGGGATTGTAGTATGTTGGATGGGATTTTTTTTATTTATTTTTTATTTTTTTATTATATATATATTTTTATGGATTTGGGATTTGAAATAGCCTACCTTGGGCTTGCTGGCTATGGTTTGGGATTCGACTTGAATTTGCATATGGGTATGGATTTTGAATATGGGTTTGATATAACTACCTTTGTGGTTTGCTGGCTATAGTTTTTTTTTATTTGATATAGCCTACCTTCGTGGTTCATGGCCTTACGTGCATAGCATGCCTTGTTGGCTTATTGGCTACGGTTGGGATTTGGATTTGATATAGCCTACCTTTGTGGTTTGCTGGCCATAGTTTTGGATATGGATTTGATATAGCCTACCTTTGCGGTTTGCTGGCTATGTGTTTGGATTTTGATTTGGTGTAGCCTACCTTTGTGGTTTACTGGCTATGGATTTGGAATTTGATTCTAGCATAGCCTACCTTTGTGGTTTGCCGGCTATGGTTTTGGAATATGGATTTTGGCATAGCCTACCTTCGTGGTTTGTGGCTTATGTTTTGTGATTTGGATTTGAATATGGCCTATCTTGATGGCTTTTTGGCTTATGGTTATATTTGGGTTTGAGTATGGCCTGCCTTGGTGGCTTGCTGGCTATGGTCTTTGAATATGGTTGATATAGCCTACCTTTGTGGGTTTGGGCTACGGATTTGGGATTTGATTTGGCATAGCCTACCTTTGTGGTTTGTTGGCTATGGTTTTGGTATTCTGGATTTGATATAGCCTATCTTTTTGGTTTGTCGGCTATGATTTTGGTATTTGGATTTGACATAGCCTACCTTTGTGGTTGTTGGCTATGGTCATGATATGGTTTTGACATAGCCTACCTTTGTGGTTTGTTGGCTATGGTTTTGGTATTTTGGATTTGACATAGCCTACCTTTTTGGTTTGTTGGCTATGGTTTTGGTTTGGATTTGACATAGCCTACCTTTTTGGTTTGTTGGCTATGGCTTTGGTATTTGGGGTTTGGCATAGCCTACCTTTTTGGTTTGCTGGCTATGACATTGATTTGGTTTGGGTTTGACATAGCCTACCTTTGTGGTTTGTTGGCTATGGTTTTGGTATGGTTTGACATAGCCTACCTTTTTGGTTTGTTGGCTATGATTTTGGTATGGTTTTGATATAGCCTACCTTTTTGGTTTGCTGGCTATGGTTTTGGTATTTGGATTTGACATTGCTTATCATTGTAGCTTGGAACCTCATTTGGCGGGATATGCAAAATAAGCCTCCATCTTTCATTGGATTTTTGGTTTGTTCATAGAGTGCCTTTGGCTTCATGCTTTGGCAGGAATGGAGGGATTTATGGATTTGGATTGTGTAATGGATAGGTGGAGATTTGATTCCTTTGCCCCTATCTATGACAATCTTTTATTTCAACATCAATATTTTTTGAAAAGGATACCTTTCATTTTTCTTCAGCTTCGTGCCTATCTGAGTGATTGGGCTTTTGTCTTGATGACTGGCCAGGGAATTCATGTTCTGGCGCATGATATAGTTTCAGGTGCTTTCCGTTGAGAGGAGGAAAGGGTACAGTACCTTTGTGGTCGACCAGTCGATATGCTCCTCCTTCATATGCCAAGGTGACTATGTATGGGCCAAGCCAAGTGGGCTGCAATTTGCCACATGACTTTTCTGCCATTGCTTCTCTGCATTTGACCATGACGAGGTCTCCTTGCTTGAATGCTCTTGGTCTTGCCATTTTGTCAAAGGCGCGAGCCATTCTAGCTTGGTATACTTGGAGAGATTTATATGCTTCGAGTCGCCTCCCTTCTTGAGAGATTTATATGTCAAAGGCGAGAGATTTATAGGAGGTAGCCAACCTTTCTTGATTTTGATAATTGGCTCACGCCAATCTTCAAATCCATTTGCTGTATCTACTTCTGCAGTATATACTTCTTCAATTGCAATATTAGACTCGTCGTCGAGGACACTCGGCATGAGTCTTCTATGACGGACAATTATGTCCAACTCTCCTTCGGGAGGCAATTTTATGGTAGAGGCCAATTTAGCAAGGGCATCTGCCTGAGAATTTTCGCTTCTTGGCACATGAGATATGTCGAAGAAGCTGAATTGTTCTTTGAGCTTCATGACCGTGATATAGTATGGAAGCAGTTGTTCCTTTCGGACTTCATACTGGCCCAACACTTGTCGGATGACCAGCTGTGAGTCACCATAAACTTGTATACTTTTGACCCCCATCTCGAGAGCCAGCCGGAGCCCGATAATTAGAGCTTCATATTCAGCTTCATTATTTGTGAGCGGCTTCATGAGAGCACAAGAATTATATAATATTCCTCCTTGGGGAGTGACAAGACAATACCTGCCCCGGTAGAGAGGTTGGCAGAACCATCTGTATAGTGGAGAGTCCGAGAAGCTCCATCGAAATATAATTCCCAAGAGGGTAATTCAATTGTGATGACTTCTTGGAAGTTTGGATTTTCTTGGACTTGATTATCTCTTTCATTTGAAGGGGAAAGAGTTTCTTCTCCTGGAAGGTCTATAGATAAGGGAGAATTTTCCGGTACTGGGTGTGCAGCCAAGAATTCAGCCAAACCTTGCCCTTTGTGGGACGTATGTGATATCAAACTCCATGAGGAGCAAAGCCCATTTTGCGAGCCTTCCTGACAATATGGGTTGCCTCAGCAGATATTTGAGTGGATCATACTTGGAGATGAGTTTGACTTCATGAGCCAGCAGATAATGCCTCAATTTCTTGGCGGCGAACACCAGTGCTAGGCAAACCTTTTCCATTGGAGCATATCGAAGTTCCGGACCAATTAGCTTTCTGCTGAGATAATATAGAGGTTGCTCCTCGCCTTCTTCATTTATGTGTGCTAATAGAGCTCCCAATGAAGCATCCATAGCCGCAATAAAAGTATAAGAGGCTTACCAGCGATTGGGGATCCCAATACCGGTGGAGTGAGAAGATATTCTTTTATTTGCTCGAAAGCTGCTTGGCATTCTTGATCCCATATGAAAGGGGCATCTTTCTTCATGAGCTTGCCGAAGGGCATGGACCTTCCTGAGAGATTAGAGATAAATCGCCTGATATAGGCTAATTTTCCTTGAAACGACCTTAGCTCGGTCAGATTTTGAGGAGATGGCAGTTGCTGTATTGCCTTGATCTTGTCGGGGTCTATTTCTATTCCCCGATATTTGACGACGAAGCCCAGGAACTTGCCGCTTGAAACCCCAAAAGCACATTTCATGGGGTTCATTTTCAATTTAAATTGACGAAGTCTTTCAAAAATACGGTGAAGATCAGATAAATGGTCTTCCCGTTTTTGGTTTTGACGACTAAGTCATCCACATAACATTCAACTATATCATGAATCATTTCGTCAAATATCTTTGTCATGGCTCTCTGATATGTAGCCCCTGCATTTTTTAGGCCAAAGGGCATTCTTTTATAGTTGAAAATACCTTTGGGTGACCTGAAGGCAGTATGATCTTTATCTTTGATTGCCATCCGGATTTGATTATAGCCCGAAGACCCGTCCATAAAAGATAGAGCTTCATGGCCGGTGGTCATGTCGACCATTGTTTCTGTGATTGGCACCGGGAAATCATCCTTGGGACATGCTTTGTTTAAGTCCCTATAATCGATGCATATGCGGACTTGACCATTCTTTTTCTTTACTGGAACAATATTGGCGAGCCATATTGGATATGTGCTTGCTCAATGAAGTCTACTTCAGAGAGTTTGTCGACTTCAGCATTTACTTTCAGCTCCAGCTCATATCGCATGCGCCTTTGAGCTTGTTTGACAGGCTTGGCTGTATGAAGTATAGATAACTCATGCTCAGCAACTGATGGCTCCAGCCGGGCATTTCTTTATAATTCCAAGCAAAACAATCTTGGAATTCCATAAGGAGATTTTGTAAGATTCCCTTTCTTGTTCATCAAGAAGGGCACTGATGAAGACTGGCCGGGGGTTTTCTTGATCCCCGAGATTGAGTTCAATCAATTCATCAACTGTGGCTTGTCCTCCATCTTCAATTTCTTGAGGAGCTGGTTGATGATCTACGAAGTCTTCTTCGTCGTCAGGGTAGGCGACTAGAACTTCGTAGAGATTTGTATCTTCAGAATTTATTGACGAAGATTGCTCGTCAGATTCTTCCGACGATTCTTCATCTAATGATCCCTTGGTGGGACAGAAAATATCTTCTTGAGAGTTGGAATTAGAAGATGCTTGGCTGCTTTTTGCACTGCCAGTATCTGGTAGTAGCCCGACAACATTGGCTGAGAAGAAGACCTTGGCTTCATAACCTAGTCCTCTTGTATCTTTTCTGGGAAATGGAGGTTGCCCTCGCACTTGTGAAGGTTCCCATAATTGCTTGAAGAAGTTCCGCTGAGAGATATTTTGTGTCTGGGGATACTTTGCTTCTTGCACATTTCTTTGATGCTTTCTGGCATATTTGCCATTTCTTCTATTGGCTCAAGATGATTTTGGGTTTTATTTTCCCAATCAAAATCTCGTCTGGGGATCGTGAGGTACCAGTTCCCCTTTATAGAAATGGATTGGCTTTGATGCCTTTCTGGCTTTTTCCTTCTCTTCTTTTTTTGATGAGTGACGACGAATGTTTTCAGTCGTTGAACACTTTGATGCTGCTTTGGGAAGCTGATCTGCAAGCAATTGGGAGGTAGAGGAATGCTCCCGTTGATGCCTTGGCTCACACAATCAGCCTCATGGTTGATGTTTTGCTTTTCTGAGCAGATCGCTTTACTTTGGAAATTCTTTGCATGGAGCTCGGCAAGATTCTTGTTTATTACAAAAAGCTCGCCAGTCTCACTATCTTTATCAGGGGATCCGACTTGTTTACCCTTCCCTTTGGATTGGGTAGGGGTTTGAAGGGCTGGTCCTCCAAAATATAAGGGGCATCAGTGAGGTTGCATTCATCTTCCCGGAATGGGGCTTGATCAGCAAAGACTGTATATTGTTCCCTTCTCTGGCATATTTGATGCACTGATGGAGTGTTGACAGGACGACCCAATTTTCATGTAACCAAGGCCTCCCGAGCAATACTCTGTATGTTGTATCAGCATTGATAATGTAGAAGGTTACCTTGGTGGCGAAATCTCCAAGAGATAGGTTGACGGTAACTCTTCCGACGGCTTCTTCCGATTTTAAGTTGAAGCCAGTGATTTTCACATCTTTTACCTGCTGCACATAAGGCATAAGATGTAGAGCTTGAAAGGTTTTGTAGGGCATTATGTTGATGGACGCCCCTGGATCGACCATAATCCGGTTCAAATTGATGCCATTGACTTGCCCTTTCATATATAAGGGCGATTATGGCATGGAGAAGATAGCAACATGTCTTTATCTGTGAATGTGACATTTGCTGCGAGTGCTTCATATATTTGATTTTGGAAATCAGCCATATGAGCTTCATATATTTCGGGTTCTTGGAGTATTTTGATGAGAGTTTCTCTCAAGTCTTTGCTCCAAGCAATCGCCTCCCAGACAGTGATGTTGACGGGGCGATTGGAGTTGCTGAAGGATTCTGTCATCAGCCTTGATGCGGGTCTGATTGAAGGAGGAGACTCCTCAATCAAGGATTCAGACGGCTGTTTTGACTTGCGAGATTTCTTCTGAGAGAGCGGATTTAATAGCCTTTCATTTGGAAAGGGAGGAGCGTTGTCCGGCTCATTTGATGAGGCATAGGGACTTTGGCTTTTCTCTTCATATGAGAAGGTATATTGAGCAGTTCTTCTTCATCTGAAGGTCGAAGATATAGGAATCTGTCCGTACTTCAGCTTCGGGCAGAGGCTTTGGTTGCTCACCATAAAAGAGTATGACTTTACTTGATTTTGTGACATCGGGCTTCTTAGGAGTAGTCGATGCAGCTTTTTTCTCTTTATCTTGCCCTTTCTTGCGACGACGGTTTGAATTATTTGTCGGCCGACGTTGATATGTCAGCATTGTTGGTTCATCCTCGGCTTTTTGGCATCATCATTTGAAGAGATTTGCAGCTTCTTAGGCGGAGGTATAGATACCATATTGCAGATGTGGGAGTTGAGCATAGAATCCAACTCTTTGATAGTAATTTCACGATCTTCATATATAGACATCAATCGTGCTGAGAGATGATGTTCCCCTTCTTCCATGGCCTCTACCTGTAGTCGATAGAGCAGATCCCGCAGCCGGATTTTCGCTCCAGATCTTCCCACGGGATGAATTGATCTAGGGTAACTTTACAGAGGGCTGGGAGGTATTATTCTTCCAGGTCATCGATCAACTTTTGGAGTGTTTGAGAGGTGTTAGTATTTGTGGAACCTCTGCAGCAGCATCACGCTCCATTTGTTTTTTCACTCTTTTCTTTTCATTTTTCCTTCTATTTTTCTCTTTATTTTTTATCTGCAGAGCTTCAAGTGAACTTATAACTTCCTGCTCTGAGTATGGCTTAAGGACACTCTTTTTACTAGAGCTACCCTTTATAGGTTCTTGGGTTCTTGTGGTTGCTCGATCTTCGAGGAGCCACAGTGATCCAACCACCTTCTTGGGCTTGTGACTCGAAGGTGGCATTGATTGATTCTTCAATAATTGAAGGTGGGAGCTGGTGGTAATCATCCACGAACTCCTCAGCTTGCTCCGAGATTGGTTCCGCGGCAGCTTCTTCTGATATCCCATTTCTATATTGAAAAAGACCCATTTTGAATTGGTCTTCTTCAGCTTTGCTTCTATATTGTCCATAGCCCAGTTGCTGATGATAATATTCACATATTTCTGGATTAGAGCTTGGAATTCTGGACTTGGATCATATGTGTTGTTGTGACACCCCATTGTTGGTGCCAAGGAGTTCCCATTGATCAATCTCTCCTTCTCGGATATGAGTTTCGATCAGATCATGGAGCTCCGGGCAATCTTTGGTGGGATGCATGACCATGGAATGATATTACAGTATTGCTGCATCTCTTCTTCACTTGTGAAAGTATAAGGTGTTGGTAGAAATACCTGAACTAGCTCGTCTTCTGAGATTGTCGAAGATGAGCTTGATATTCCTTCATCAATGAGCGTCGTTGTAGAGGACGCGCATTTGTATACCATTGACTGGATAGATATGGATGTGGCCATTCCTCTGAGGTGACTGGGAAGACCAGAAGATGATGATGCATTGATGACGTTCACCGAGTAGGATCCAGGATTAGCTGTCTATTTGGTGGTGTTGAGTATAAGGTTGTGGAGGATCGACCTGATGGATGCCAGGTCAATTAACCCTTGTCCGATTAGCCTTTGGAAATCATCTTTAAATCTTGTGCAGTTTCAATGCTAGGACCCATCACTTGATGATATGGGCAATAGTTGGCTAATATTTCTGCAGGAGCTGAATAGTTCATTAATCCGGATTGAAGGCATAACCGGAAGAGCGGAAAAGTTGGGTGTTCGAGGGAAAGAATATAATCTTGCCGACTCGACGGAGTTGAAGGCCCTTCAGATAGCCACCTAATTGAGTCTGCTATGGCGACAGGGAGACGGCTCTGGATATATTGTGCATGCATAGGGATGATGTGGAGTACAGGGTACCTGAGCAGGAGTATCCTGACGCCTTTCCCGCTTTGCCACAATTTGGCGCAATTCTGCTGGCCTTGTGGAGTCGTAGGATTTGCCTTGGACTCTCCTCATTATTTATGTGGATCATGCCTGATCTTGGTGGAGAATGAGCTCCTGAATTATCTTGAGGAGGATCACATGGGGGGGGATCTACCTCATTATGATTTGCAAGTTCTGTATATGTATAACATTGACGATTGCCCTGGTCGATCCAAGCATGAGGTTGGAGGGTCGATCAGACCATTTTGCATAGATATGAGGCCTCCTTGGATTATTTCTGGACCTCATTTTTGAAGACATAACAATCTTCAATTGGATGCCCCACCATACAGTGATACGGGCAATAATCGGGTTGATTGATCTTGATGACATCTGCCGGTCTCTTGGTTCTGGCAGTGATATCAATTGGTTATCGAGGCAGAGATCGAAGAGCTTCCTAGTATGCTCCTTTTGAAGGAATAGAGGAGTCTTCATGCGCTCCGCCAATGATGGCGCTGGAGCTTTAACTTCTGATTTCTTCTTGGGACAGGAGAGATTACTGCCCCCTTTGCTTCATTATCAGGTGAGAAGTCAAAAACATTGACCTCCTTTGCTGCTGCTTGCGCTCTTTGGGGAGCTTGCCTTTATAAGATGTATGAGCCATTTGCTCGGCTAGGAACATCTCAATTCTGCTACTTGCAGAATTTAATTGGTCGAAACTCTTGATATTTCTCCCAGGAGTTTCTCATTGATATTAGTATGAGGCCTTTCCGGCAAATAGGAATTGCAATCTTCTTGAGGGGAGGGTTGTGCATTTCATGCTAAACTCTCCATCTTTTGATGAAGTCAATTGCTGACTCCCTTTATCTTGTTTGAGGGAACATAGCTCGGCGAGAGAGACCTCCTTTCAACCGTTTGGGAACGGTCAAGGATTGTTTTTGCATATCTGCCCAATCAGCAACTGAGTTGGACATTCAAGCTCGGCGAGAGAGACCTTCCTACCTTCAAACATTATCCCAACCAGCAGCCCACATGTTTAATTCAGATCATCAGACCAGTTCTGCAGCACATTCAAGCTCAGCCAATGGAAACCACCTGTTCAAAACACTGCTGTGAAAACACCTCAGAGCCATGCCCAGCCCTTAAGACCATTGCTCATTTCAACATCTAAGGAGCCCGCGTAGCCACAGAAGACGCCTCATGTCTGACTTCGTCATCGTAGAAGGCCCAATAGCATCCTAGTGGGAACTTGGCACAAAGTAGAAGCACCCACACCCCCACCGCACAAGAGGGAGACCGAGGGGTCCCTTCCGCTCTACGGTGTCCCATGAGCTCTCCGGCGGTGCTTCTACATTAGTCTCACCCCAAACAGCATCCCCAGCAGCCAGGTTGTCGTCCTGGATAACCACCAGGCTCAAAGAGTCAGAATCCACAACCCCGACGTATGGAACTGGCGGAGGAAACCAGTCCTCGCCCATCTCCGTAACAGTACCGTCCTCCCCTGAACAGAGGAAGCCCCGCCTCCAGTTCGCCTCTCCTATGGTGAATGAGAGCTCCCCTGGAAACCGCTGATCGGCTGCCCTTGAGAGCAGCCCCGCCGCTCCGCCCCGCCTCCAGTCGCTTCAGACCCGCCGGCAGACGATTCGGGCTACCAGTCGAGGATGTCGGGTCAGGAAGAAGCACAGGATCCGGGCACAAAATACCCGGATCGATGCCCAAAATATCTTTACCCGAATTACCCGACCAGATGACTTACCCGATAGACCTGGAGTACTCGACCCGGAGGACTTACCCAAAAGACCACCAGTAATGGGCGGTCCGACCGACTTACCCGACTTACCTAGAAAACTCTTAGGACCCATTGGCCCGATTTCCAGCCGTTGAACCCGCATCTGTTCATCTTCCCTGCCCGGATTTGAACAGGCGCCAAACGCTTCGAGCACTAGACCCTCTTTCACCGAAATGGACAACTCTCCTTCACCCGCTGCATCGAGCCACGCCTACTGCCTATACCTAGCCCATTGATGCTTATCAGAGCCGACTTAACTCCCTACATACGCAAAGGCAGCTGACTGGATGGTCCACTGGCTGTAGATACACCAGCACCCAAACTCGACAACCCCAAAGCATTATCGACCATACCAGCCTCCTTTGGGGTCCAGTCAGCACCGCCTCGACCCTCGAGCTCTGATTATGCAGGTTACCCTCCTTCTTCTGCTTGCCTTGAAACAGGCCACCACCTCTGCCCACGTCCCGTCTTGGACCGGAGCTCTGTTCGACTCTACTTCCCCCAGCTCCACTGGAAAGAGACCCGAACTTCTGCCTCCAACTCTAATGAGTTGATCCTTCGGAATGTTAGCCATGGATTCCACCTCAACCAACATCCTAGCAAACTTCAGGTTGCAGTCGTTCAGAGTCTCTCTGTCAATCTTCTTGAGCACTCCAAAAGGCGCAACAATGGCATGGAATGACTCCACATTCCAAATGTGCAAGGGGATTCCAAGAACTCTACACCACAGAAGTTTTCGACGGGAACTAATTCTGCACACACATTCCACTGACCACTGCCTCCAGTTAAGGTTAAGCTCTTCCGCCGGAAGGTCCCTACTGAGACACAATAGTCCTTCCAAGTTTGTGAGGGAACTCCACCAGGAAGGAGCCATCATGCAGCTGCTTGATCACCATAGTACTTCACGGCCACCCTGCTTAAGAAATTACTACCTCTGAGAACTTATATGGCCCCAGCTCCTAGAACCACAGCCACACCACAAGCACCCAATCTAGCCCAGTCTTCTTGACAAGCGGTGACCAGGGCACATCCACTACCCTCTGTACCCCTTCTCTCCAACCCCTACAGGCTCAGGAAGCACTTTTCTTGATCGGGAGGCGACACTCCAGGCATTGCAGGGCCTCCGACGACAGGCTAAGCTCTATGACCCACCCCCTTGCATCTGAAACACTTGACTGCGTTCCTACATGCAAAAGCTCTGTGGCCCTTCTCCAGGCCACCTAAAACAACAGCCAGAGGGAGGGGGAAAACTTGGTCTGTTGGTGGGAACAACCTTATTGGCATATCTTCTTAAATCTAATCTGGCCTCCTCTCCCACCCACCTCGAACGTCTTCGCACCTCATACCAACCATTTTCCCGGTGCCCTCCATGAAGGTAATGCCCACTGACCACTGACACCCACCCCCCCCCCCCCGAGAGCAGGAGGAGCCAAGAGAAGTGGCCGCCGAGGAGGGGAGTCTCTCCGGCGGTGGCTAACCAGGCCCCGTCGCCCCGGGGCGACGAGGAAACTCCTGGTGGCGCCTAGGCTCCACCCAAACTCCCAGAGCTTCTCACGCTAGAAACGGCTAGAGAGAGGGTCTTTCCCGTTCTGACACCGATACGTTAACCATGGGTGGATTATCCCCATAATGCATCTTAAGATGAATTGTCTGGGTTTGGAGAAGTAATTATGCTAAACATTGAAAATTACAAACAAAGGCATGAATCCTTTTCTTTTCCACAAGAAAAGTATGGGCAATGGAATAAATAACATTCTCTAAGAGGGATAACAAGTTAAAAGTATGTCTCTGTCTGTCAGACATGCATTTGGAGAATTCTCTACAGTTCATCACCACATCAGAGCTTACCCAACATAGCCTACCAGCTTTGTTGGCATAAGTTCCATAATCCAAACGAGATTCTTGAAGATGGATTATCATGAAAAATATGCACTTCCAATGTCTCTTTATGGGTTATAGATAATCTGCGACTCTGATATTCCTTATGGTGCTAAATAATGAAAGTTGATGTGTGGACTTCTCTGTGTCCTAATATCTGTCCAGAAACTGGCTTGGCTAGAAGATAGCTTCTATTGTAATTTAACTTGGCATCAAGCTAATTTCTGGTAGAAGGCACAAACCATAAGATACTTTAACTACTCTCTTAAACCTTTGTAGGGTGACCTATAAATTAATATGTGATCGTTATTGCATTCTGTACATTTGCTTGTTATTACTATTATGAAGCAATCAACCATTTTCTCTCCGTTGTCCACATTCTTCTCTCTTTCTAATCTTATAAAAAGGGTCTACTACAATCAACGTTTCAAGAAACTAAATATCAACATCACGTGTACTTTTCAAGCTTCTGTCTGGCCCAAATCCAATGACCTACTTCATCCATTTAAGGCAACCCCAAGTTTTAAAGCTCTGACTCATTCAAATGTAGTGACAGTTATTTGGTCTTGATTATTGATCCTCTTTGCACCCACCTCTCTCTAATGTCAAAATCTTACTAAAATTCTTGCTCTTACTTTTAATGCAGCATGGTCTAGATGTTACTTTCGCCCCATACCAGCAAATTTTAAAATTTATGCTGTACCCTTGAGTTCCTAATCAGGATACAATTCTTCAGAAACCATTATGTTTGCTCTATTAATTTTTGTCTGGTATCCTTTTCAGTTTGTATCTTTTGAAGGTTCAAGCATTTTATTTGTTTTTGTGCCATGTCCTATTGTTTTCTTAGTATCTTTTTTAATTTTGTTTCTCCAATACCATTATGTTCTATGGGCGTTTAGTGCTTATTCCTTGTCTTTCTACGTTTGAAGCATCTTTGCAGAATGATGGAAATGATCACATGTAACTCATGTAGTTTTGAGTATCATGTGGTTCTAGTTAATGTAGCCCAAGCAAATGTCTTTCTCCTTTTTGAATGATCAACCAATATATTCATTTCGTATGTTGTGTAAATCATGTGGGATATTTCTTCAAATGTTATCACTACATACTTTTAATCTACAAAGCTTCATAGTTCTCTGTGTGGGTCAGTTTATGTTTACTTCTTTTTTTACGTATAGAAGAGGTTCCTTGACAATATCAACATATTGATAAAGTTCTGTCTCTATGCATAAAGGCAAGTACAAGACAGTGTTTATTCTGTCTTATTACTTGTAATGATCATGCAGGCTGCACATTTTGGTATTATCGTCATCATCCTATATGTCAGTATAAACCTGCTTTTGGCTAAATCTTATTATGGATCGAAGATCTTTCCAAATTTCTGCCTAGCTGTCTTCTTGACATCAGCCCATTACAAGGTGATTTTAAGTGGATGGGATATCATTAGATATCGGGAGTAGTCCTCAAAGAAACCTTCATGTTTTAGAAGGTGGTCCAGAAAAAGGAAAGGGCAGTTAGATAAATAGTTACAGCTTTAGTTGAAGTGAACTTTCAGATCGACTGAAATGTGCACTGATCCAAGTTGTTTATAAGCATGTATTCCAACTTAGTTGCTATCCTGCAGTGTAAAAATGTGATCACATTGCTGTTTCATTGCTTTTACAAAGTATTGTCTTTCATTTTTAGATAGTCTTGAAGCCAAAAGTATTTGACTTTTGTAAACTTCTCAATAGGAGGTCTCTTCAGAGCTCTACCTAACCCACTTATCATTTTATGTGCAGGTTCTCAATGCTCTGTTTAACCTTTGTAAGATAAATAAGAGAAGGCAGGAGCAAGCTGCCGAGAATGGAATTATTCCACACTTAATGAATTTTATTATGTCTGGTTCACCATTGCGGCAATTTGCTCTTCCTCTGTTGTGCGATATGGCTCATGCATCTCGTAACTCAAGGGAACAATTAAGGGCTCATGGTGGTCTTGACATATACTTGACCCTCTTGGAGGATGAGGTGTGGGCAGTAACAGCTTTAGATTCTCTTGCAGTTTGCTTAGCACATGATAATGATCATAGAAAAGTGGAGCAAGCATTGCTCAAGAAGGAAGCAATTCAGAAATTGGTGAAATTCTTCCAAACCTGCCCAGAACAATATTTTGCTCACATATTGGAGCCGTTCTTGAAAATTATCACGTATGTGATTGTTTCATCCACAGAATTTTCTCTCAATCCTTTTCCCCTTCTACTTTTATGCTTTTCTTGATTTAACTTTTCTCTTGTCTTGTATCATGCTCTCATCTTCTAAAATGCAGGAAATCTGCCCGAATAAATACAACTTTAGCTGTCAATGGTTTGACTACTTTGCTCATTGCAAGACTGGATCACCAAGATGCTATTGCACGCCTCAATCTGCTTAAACTGATAAAGGTAAGCTGGAGAAGTACTCACTGTTTGGAAGTGATTTTGATAGTTGTGCATTAGGCGATATGGTGTTTTAAAAGAGAGCTCACGACCCTTATTTTGTTAGTGTGTCTAAGATAAGATGGTAGTTTTAGACAAGAGACCTTAAGGGGGAGTTTGCAAAGCCAAAATTCCCGGGGAAATCTACTTTCCCAACTAATATTCACATCTTTTGCAAACACATGAAAAAGGTTTATTGGAATTTTACAGTAGTTTGCAAACACCGGGAAATTTTAGCTGGTTTATTTCCCCATATTCTAGGAATATTCCCAATTTCTCTGGGTTTTACTTCCTCCTAACCTGGGGGAAATATTCCCCTTGGAAATGTTCCCCCACCTTCCCTCGGGGAAATATTTCCGGGGAAAAACACTTTCCATGATTTTTCGTTCCCCGAGGAAATATTTTCTGTGATTCTTTATTCTCCGGTGAACTTTAACCCCCTCCCCCAAGTAATTCATTCGTTGGAGTTTATATTTTAAATTTTTGTTGAGGGCAACTGTCATTTTGTCCTAGATGCTTTTCAGGTTTCAGAATCGATGCGCTTTCTTTACTTGGGATGTTCTGATGTCACTTGCAAAATTTCTTGATAATGCTAATGTTAATATTCATACATTGCGTTTCACAATGTTGTATCTGATTTTGTTGAACTACTTGGCAAGCCCTGTTGTGATCACTTTTTGTGCATAGTTACTCGAGGGTGGTTTCATGAGCAACCTCCATGTTTCCCTGCGTACCTACCGACCTACCTGTGTCAGTGTGGCGTCAGTAGATGCCACTCTTTGCTCATTGGGGGCATCCATGGGAGTTTGGGATACGGAGTACGATGGGGCAGGGTGGGGGGATCTTTAAAGAGTTTGTTAACGGATTTTGGTTATCCTTTTGTGCGTTTGCGTGTGTGTGCAGGCTGTGTATGAGCACCATCCCCGGCCGAAACAACTTATTGTGGAGAACGATCTTCCCCAAAAGCTTCAAAATCTAATAGAGGAGCGCAGGGATGGCCAACGATCCGGTGGCCAAGTATTGGTTAAACAGATGGCGACGGCACTCCTCAAGGCGCTTCACATCAACACGGTCTTGTAAAGTTCAGGTATGCTCTTTTTGTACATTTCGATTCCTCAGGGAGAAAAAAAAACTGTAAATATATTTATTTTCTTCATTTTCTCCCCCCCCCCCCACCTTCCCTTTCTAATGTCCTGTGTTTATATATATTTTTTGGATCAGTGAAAAATTCCTCCGTTGTCCTGGTTGTGCCCTTTTCCCCCCTCTTTTTTTCACCCCTTCTGTGGACGAAGTCCGTCGCTAGTGAATGATAGATCAAGACTTTCATTTCTTGTTTGTCAACGTCCCCGTCATTAACATGTTGATGAGGACACTTGAAAAGACAAACGGTTAGCGGTGTAGTCTTCTTCCACGCTCGATTGTTGTGTTTGACACAAAAGAAGATTACATGTCGAGGGTTTTTCTACAATGCAAGAAAAAAAAACTTTCTTATATGTAGAATTGTGCAAATGCCATTCCTGAAATATTCATTCATATACATAAACTGTACACTCATGTACGAAGAGCGCCTCTTGTGTTAGGCGTTAACTTGTTATTCGATAAACTAAAGTTGCATAAGCATCATTGAAATATTCTCAATATCTCGATTCATTGGTTTCTTGTGCCCACTATGTGATTATAATTGTAAAAATAACCTTATCACAATATATATATATATATATATATATATATATAAATAACATGAGGGACTATTATAAAGGTGATGTAAATGTTAATAAAGAATGATGTGGGGTGCACAATCGGGATATAATTTGTTTTGATATCATGTAGAAGCTCACCTTTAAAATTTGAGTGTTGAGAGGAGAAAGGTAACATTATATAAGTACAAGTTCATTTTTTGAATTCTCTGATGTGGGACAATTTTAACAATTATAGCATCCGCCTGATGGAGTGATGTGAGATGCACGCTGTTGGTTATTGCAGTTTAACTTGATGGCAAGAGACTATGGCAGGTCCACTTTCGACATACTGTCATAAAAATGCAAACTGCCCGCGCCCCCCCCCCCACCAAAATAATAATAAAAAAAAAGTATTACATGTCACGTTGAGGGTTTTTCTATAATGCAAAAAAATAACCTTATGTATAGAATTGTCGAAATGCCATTACTGAAATATTTATTCATATATGTAAGTCTACTATGTACTCATCTACGAAGAGCGCCTCTTGTGTTGGGCGTTAACTTGTTATTAGATAAACTTACGTTGTTGCTTAACCTACATTGAAAATATTCTCAATATCTCGACTCATTGGTATCTTCTACTTACTAAGTGATTGTAATTGTAAAAATAACCTTATCACATACGCTGTTTATATATATATATCGGACACGAGAGACTATTGTAAAAATTATATAAATATTAATAAGAAATGACATGAGATCTATAATCAGGAAAAAAAACTTGTTCTGATATCAAATACATTTATCTCCAAAACTTAGGTGTTGAGTGGAAGAAAACTGCACTATATAAGTACAAGTTCATTTTTTAATTCTCCCATGTTGGACAACTTCAGATGCATACTCATGATCACTGCAGTTTAATTTGATGGTAAGAGATATGGGAGGTCCACTTTCGACATACTTTCATATATATATCCTAAAAAAAAGAAGATTACATGTCAAGTTGAGGGCTTTTCTACAATGCAAAAAAATAACCTTCTTATATGTAGAATTGTCAACATGTCATTCCTGAATTTTTTTTGATATATGCAAGTCTATTGTATACTCATGTACAAAGAGCGCCTCCAGTATTAAGCGTTAACTTGTTAAGTTATTGCTTAACAATCATTTAAAATATTCTCAATATCTCGACTCATCGGTGTCTTTTGTAATTGTAAAAATAACCTTATCACAATGCGTTGCTTGTGTTTTTATATATATATATATACACGAGGGATTATTGCAAAGGTCACATGAATATTATAAAGAATGATGTATGGTCCCCAATCAATTTCAACATTTATAACATCTGCCTGATGAGACGCATACTCTTGATCATTGATCACTGTAGTTTAATTTGATGAGTCCACTGTATATTCATGTACAAAGAGCGTCTCTCCTGTGTTAGACGTTACTTGTTATTAGATAAACTTAAGTTGTTGCTTAATCATCGTTAAAAATATTCTCAATACCTCGACTCATTGGTGTCTTCTGCCTACTATGTGATTATAATTGTAAAAATAACCTTATCACAATGCACTGCTTGTGCCTTTTTTTATTTTACTTTAGTTAACTAGACACCAGGGATTAAAATCCGAGTGACCAAGATGAAAGCAGATTTGACACCGAGTATTTGATGCCAAGGTTTAGAAGGGCAGCAAATAAGGCATCTATTCACTGGACAAGGACACATTAAAAGAAAACATCCAATTGACAGGTTTATCCACTGACAAGGGCTAAAAGAGAATCCAACTGAGGATGTAGACTATTGATTAGTTCACTTATCAGGAGATCAAATAAAGCAATGTCGGGAAAGAAAAATAGATTTAAGAGTGCCATGGACACGTTAAGAGAGGATAAGTATCTTTAATCGTTTTCATGCTGAAACCGAGCATAAGGGTTAGTATGGTTTCCTAGTCAGTGTCCAGGTTGGATGAATCGCAGAAAGCTTGGGTAATCCTTCCAAAAGACTTAACAATTCGGAATCCATGCTGCCACAAAGTTCATAGCTATGTAACCTAGACTAGATATGCAACCCAAATCGGTGTTCTAGTATAACCAACAGAAAGCAGAAAAAAGAGCTTCAGTTTAATATTGAATCTTTGGAAAATACCTTTCTCCCCTCAGAGTAAGATTACCCGGCAATTGTTTTTACTCCGTCCAAGCTCTAACATCTTTCAGAATCAGTACAATAAGGGCACAGGTGTCATTTTGTCTCCTGCAAAAATCCATATCAACTGTCGACCATACTGAAAAGTGAACAGGTCCAAAGTAGTTGTGTTTGACAACGTTTAGCACTCTTGAATTCTTGCTCCAAGATTTGTATCTCCCCTTGGAGATTATAGCATGGAACTCAGTGAATGTCAAATCAGAGTAATATTCTTGACAAATATAAAAACCATATGGACATTGGAAGAAACTATGATGTGTATTTTCCTCCTCATGAGAGCATAAATAGCACCGATTCGCCAAATAAATCCCCCCTCACCCTGTTGCAGATTATCTTGTGTAAAGGGAGTCTACCCATGATCTCTTGCCGGAAACAAAGCGATATTCTGATATGTAGGCCCTCTCCAAACACAGTCTTGAAAAGGATGTCGGAGAGGAGGAGATCTAACTGCATTCCAAGCAAATTTCGGAGAAATTTTGCTAGTATCATGGACCCATATAATACGATCCTCACTGTGTGCTCTTTAAAGGGACAGCTTGTATGATTGGCCTGAGAGATTGTAGTAGATGCCGAGCTCCATCCCAAACAAAAAGCGAGGAGAAAAGTTTACTGCACTTGAGAATTGCACATTCTTTTACTGCACTAGGGAGATGCACATTCTCATATACTATGACCCTCCCATTGGCCAAATACACTAAAGGTATATTTTGCCCATCTAATGAAAAGTAAAAGTGCATGAAAAAGTACAATTCTCAAATGTAGTAAACTTTTCTCAAAAGCGAAACAATAGGAGTCAAACCACCTGGCACCTCAATGAATCTCCATATAAGTATTAAGCCATGGGTTGAACCACAAATTGGTCTTTCTACCTGTTCAGATCTCATATTTTATGAGACACTAAAAAAATAGAGCACCTGTCTAGAGTTAGTGGAAATATTTCAGTTTTAGCTTCCACTTGTCCAAAAATAGTGTGTTTTGGAAACTTCAAATTTTAACTTCCTTCCAAGCCCAAGGTGGATAAATTTTCTCCTTCCACTCGAGCAAGTTTTCTCCTCTCTGGTGTCGGGTTCAATGATGATACAGATTGACATACATACATTACTACATGCAATAAGCAAGGTAACTACACAATTTCAGTTTCTTACAGGAAACAGCAATATAATTTATGATAAATAATTTACAAAACGTAAGCTATTTTCCCACTCATATATTACACATATTCCCGAATTCCAAAAATAAAATGGTTGTGAATTAAAATCCACTTGAAATAAACAAAAGAAAAGGATTTTGTACACTGATAGAGAACTAAATTCTCACATAAAGAATTTCTGAAATGGTCTCTCAGATGAATCACAATTGATTGAATATGTTTGGAACAGTATCGAGAACTAAATTAACTTCACCGAAGATACGAAGGAACTGGGGACAAACATGCATTCTTCTCTTGCACTGATATGACTGAATTTCTTTGTTAGCTACAATGTGACCTGTGTTTATGCAGCATGTCCAATGCAAGCATGGCTAATAGTGTATTATTAGGAAAAAAAGTAACAGAAAAAAAATGTTTATTGAAAATAAATGAGCTACACTCATTTGGGTCATTTCTGTACATCGCAATAATACATGTGCTATGCTTCTACTTACTGCAGGGATGTTAATTTCATTGTGATGGGACGTCTAAATTTTTTAGCATTTATTTGCCCAAAAACACATAAACCGTGGAGTTAACAGTACCTCAAAAATTAAGAGGAAAAAGGGTGAGAAAAGGAGGAAGCATCGGGAAAATACAGGTTATCAGCTCGTTGATTTTGCCGTCTCATGTGCAATTGGGCAACAGCTAAGACTCACTTTGACAGTCTCCGGGATCCAGCTGCTCCAATTTATTCTCTAGAGCCCTCTGAAATGTTTTAATTTGCTGTGTTAGATCGGAAGCCCGTTTAGATGCTTACCATAGTATACACTAGAGTAGAGGGAAGGGAGGGGAACAATACACTTTGTGGAAACTCATAGCATTCGTGACCTGTACCTTGTGGCCATATCTTGTAGTATATGCATACTTACCAATTTCATTTTCAACTCCCAGATTGACTGTTGTCTCCGTTGGGCAAAATACTTGAGTGACTGGAGCCACAGGACAAATAATCAGAATCAGTATTGCTTGCTTCAACATAGAATAGCTAAGAGACATGCAAAATATGATCTTACCCCTCTCCTCTGTATGTGAATGGATCTCTCAAATGCCTCCTTCTTCGTAAGGAGATTCTCTGGGAGCAGCTTTATTGGGGCCTGATAATTTTTTCCACGGTAGATGATAATTGTGTGGCCTCTTCTCAGCTTCTCTATAGTAACAAGGATCCCACCACTCTCTATTTCAAGGAGGCTGGCCGTAAAGGTAATCTGTGAGAACTTTTGCTGCATTGTGATCACCTTAACAATTTCTCTGTGCTTCCAATGCATATGAATACTTGCAATAGTACCATCGTATACACCTCGTCTACCTGTAGAGGTTAGTCCAAGGATAAGAATAAATAAGATAATGCGGCCAAAGCCTTTGAAGAAAACTAGTGCTCAAGGAGTCCTTCAATGAAAGACAGGTTGTGGGGACACGTGCTAAACAGCAAGACAGTCTCAGAAATTTTGGACCCAAGAAATAGGCAATGATGGGGACCAAGGTTTGCCATATGCTTCTAGGGATCAGAGAGGAGATCTCGGAGAGTTCTCAGTAAAATCTCAGGATATTGGGATGCAAAGAAAGGACACACACACAGATATATATATATATCATTTAAAGAAAACAAATAATTGGATAACATTGATAGCCATCATTAGTACATGTTACAATTAGATATCAGAAGAATTAACAGCAACAATTCAACAGGACTTTTAAGTTTTAGCAAGTTCATATCACAAATCTTAAAACAAGAATTAACAACAAATAAGCAGGAATTAACAGGAATGAGAAATAAATATTCTACAAATAAATCAGGAATGAAGTAAAATCTGTAAATAAAGCCAAAAGCATTAACGAGAATTGAACAATCAGAAATGAAAAATGCCATATCGGATCTTGGTTTTAGCTCAAGAGGGTCTTAGCGAAGAGACATTGGGAAATCTCACATAAATATCAGGAGACCGGAAACACTAACAAAGACTAAATTAAGCACATATTTTTGAGGTACAATATGTAGTCTCATTCATTTAACCACTCAACATGAGAAACAATGTAATAAGACTTAAGAAGGGTTGACTACAAGGCTTGCAGTGGACAGATTAACCATGGCCAGAAGTCTTCCTCTTAATTAAGGCATTTTAATGGCAACCACATCGGTGTGATGGTTGGGGAGTGAATGGATGGGTTTCAAAACCCTCAGGCTTGAATAAGACAGAATCTCAAGAGATATTGGAATCAAGTGTCTCAGACATCTCGGATATCGGCAAGCTGGAGAGACAGAGAACCTCAAGAGATCTTGAGAGATTCTCCAGAGATTGCAAACCATCATGGGGACTTTGGCAGAAAAGGAAAAATAGTTGCCATCAACTTAAAAGAACTTCAGGGATACATAATCACAACCCACAAATCTTATATCAAGAAAGACTATCATAGTTGATCAATGAGAATATAAACAGTGAGGAATGGGAACATATCCATATAAACAGCTTCCTTTGCCTCGAAGATTGTTAACTGCTTGCCATCAAATTAGGGAGACAAGGAAGACTAGGGGGAGTGAAGAAAGGATCAAAGCCAATTGGCCAGTGTGACAGTCAATAGAGTCAGATGGAGTTCTTTCTGATTGGAACTCCAACAAGGCAATGGTATTCACAAATACACTTTTGTTCCAACAGTATTAGAAATGTACTAGAAATATTATCAGAGATTCATATTTTAGGACAAGAACTAAAATTATAAGAGAAATAACAAAACATCCTATGTCATTAATATCTTGTCACTTTACATAAAAACAGAGCAAAAGGAAGTAGGGATTTTGAATTCAGACAGAAACAGCATCCATTCTAATTTAGACAGATTTATCAATTTGAAGAAAAAAAATCTTTCATATTAATCCTCTCTTTCACAGTCTACTTAGTCCATCAGATTATTCGATCCTGCGACAACCCTCATGGCTTACAAAGTAAACAAAGCTGGATTTTCTGATTTGTCCATACTATTTCTCTTCAGGCACTCATCTATCTGTACATGGATACAGATACATTTCCTTCAGAAATATCTTGTAACACATACTTGAATGTGGACAAGCTTATGAGACATAGGCACAAACCATATCAAAATTTCATCTTTTATGTGACTTTCTGCAGAATACAGACATCTACATCCTCTGAATAGACTGAATTACATTGGCCATTCATTTCTTATCAAAACTGGTAACAACTTCCCATCCCCAGTTCAATTTGCATCTGCCTTCTTATAAAGTAAATTGCCTCGATTGTTATTAATAATGATTATAGATGCCTTATCTTCGAATGATCCCATTTGCTTTGACATCATCATTTACTTGATACTTGTTGCATCATCATTTAACTATAGATTCCTTATCATTTAATTATTATAGATTACTATAGACAGGATTCAGTTGACAGAAGCATCGTAAGAATGTCTCCATCAAGTTCCACCAGAGGCTTATGTCAAAGTCCAAAACCAGCAATCAACTTCGGTACTTTTCTGTTACTGATTACCATGATAGTCAGGACAAGGTCAAAATTAGCCATTCCAATGCTTCAACAGACCAAACACTTCAAATGCCCAAATTTCTCAAAAACCGGTAGACAAAAACCATGAAATTCTCATGTAATCATCTATTTATTTATAAATGACAGGTATAACCTACCTAGCAGTAGGAATTCATCCATTTTAAGACCAATCCTGCGAAAAGTTTGTCGTTCCTCTTCTGTGAGAAATTCCTGGTCAGAAACCTGCTTTGAAAGCCTCCATTTAGAATTTAGCTTTACCAGCTCCTTCTCTGATTTATCAATTTTCAGCTTGAGCTGTGGAACCAAACAAAATTAATGTTCCTTAAATTCTTTTTCAAGCACTAGTTCCCAGAGCAAGGAAGTAGAACCTTACTAATTGAAGTTTTCTTTCCTGTCTGCCAAGCTCCTTCCATAACCACTCTTTATCTGCTTCCATCTTCACTTTGTCTTCCCAGTTTCCATTTCTAAGATGCCAACAATTTGATTTGAAGTCTCTAAATTCTTTAAAAGTTCCAGAGCTGCTTGTGATGGAGACTGTGCCATCACCGTAAGAAAATGTCTCAGTTGCCTTCTGTCGAGCTTTTTCTTCCTGAAGTTGCATGTTTTTTAGTTCTCTTTCTCTGTCAAAGATTGAATTTGCAACCGTGGGTGGAATAAAATCTTTTCCTCTGTATAATATGATAAAATATTTGTTTCGCAGTATGAGGATACCTCCTGTTAGACGCTGCATAATGAGCTTCTATGTTACACATGAAGAATCTGAATCAGAAACACATGGGATGAAGAATATAAACAAAAGCATTGAGTTTATGATGCTTTTAACCGTTTAAGGTTTTAGACAGCTGAAATAAGATTTATAAGATGACTATCCTGACAGACAACAATCACAATTAAACTGAGCTTCAGAAACTGCTTAATGGGGTCCCACTATGCGGGACGGCAGATAAATGTGTTTCCCCTTTACCCTTTGGCAATGTAGGGTAGTGAATCTTGAAATCTGTTTGGACTGTTGGGGAGGTTGCGTCTTTACATATAGGCATTAGGCGACCTTGACACAATTCAATGTTCCCTGTGAGACACTCTGACTTTGGGCAACAGGGGAACAATATAGTGCAGAGTCAGGCAGTGAGGGGCGTTTCATAAAATGTGCCCACTTGGGCAGCTATGTTTAACCAATTGTCTAAGGATGAAGGGATAGTCTAGGGTGTCACATTTCAGTTTGAGGTGTCACCTCATGGATTGCAGAATCCGCCGACAGACTGATTCCGTGTTGGATCAACCTAGGCCGATCTGATTCAAGGGGGTAGCATCCTGGATCGTAGAAATTCTGGCCAAATCGGCCAAAATAGGATCGGATCGGTCTGGATTGATTGTGCCACACAATTTTTTTCCTTGTATACATTAATTAATACATGCATTAAACCATCATTTCACATATATAAACTAATACATATTAATATATGTATACAAATTAATGTCTAATATGATTGTGTACGTTAATTTACATATTTATGTAAATTAATGTAGGCATCGCCCCCTGAAACACCTGCAGGGGGGGCTGCCCCTTGACCCCTACGACCTGATCACTCAGGTCTATCTGCTCGACTTGAATGCGCAAGTCAATCCACATGTGCGTACCTGCACATTCGAGAATTCAGGGCCTCAACCTCTCCATTCCAAGACTGTTCACAATCTAATGATTGTGATATATGTAGAATGAATACATTTCTAAGGATATACATATGAATTATATTTGTACATCAGTATGGTATGTATATTTATATGATTACATATATATTTTGTGTACATATATATGAATGTGTAAATATATATGTATGCTTACATACATATATATATATATATATATTGAAGACATATTTTCCTTATTTCTTCTCATTTCTTTCAAAAAACATTTTTAATCTGGAAAATTCAAGATCCACCAGACATCCAGCAGATCGGTCGATCCAATCCGATTCTTTTTTCCTAGGTCAACCTAGGATTTCATGTTTCTTTCCAAAGAGTTGGCTTCCTTTGTACGTCAAGATTACTCAATGCACCCCCAGCACTGCCCATTGAATGCCACTGCTGCCTTCCTCTCCATAGCCTAGTCTCACTTCAGGCCAAGTCATCCAGCTCACTTCAGGCTCCTCTGTAGTGCAGTGTCTGCTCAGGCTTCCCATCCATCCCCTCCAATGGCCCTGCTTAGCCTATCCTTACCTCCCCCTTCTAGCCTCGCTAGCCCAGGCCCTCCTCCCACTCTCTAATGATAGCATTAGATGTGTTGTGGTTTAGTCCCATATCGGAAATCTCTAAATATGTGGATGTTTTATCTCTATATATGTAGAGGATTCCCTCAACTCAATGCCTAGGCCTTGGGTTAGAGTTATCTATTCTGTTAACAGAGCGCCCACCCTGGAAACAGCTCAGCCAAAGGTAGGGTCTAGCGGCCAGAAGAGCACCACATGGCACATGGCGTCCGTGCATCCCCAGCTCCCTTGAAAATCTGGTGGATCGAGTGCTGCCCACGCCCAGTCGTACTCATAACCGCATCAGGTCTCCAAGGAGACAGCCACAACCCACTTTGAGATCATTTTTTCTTCTTCTCTCATCTTCTCCCTCTTCATTTGCTGCATCAGAACTATGTAACCATGAAATTTTTCATGGTACCAGAGATAATCCCTGGCATTGGTGGGTTTCCCACTTTGGTCTCCACCATGGGCATCTTGAAGGAAAAGTTACCAACCAATACATAATTTTAAGAAACTGTCATTTTTATCAAACAAATCATTAATTGCTACCCTGTTTCAAATCTTGACCCAAATAAAGAGAGATAATAATTTGTAAAAGAGAAATAGTGTCAAAGGAAAAAATGCTCTCAAACACCCCATAAGGAAACTTAGATAATTGCTAGTTTGCCTAATGGGACTAAGAAAAAGGAAATCAATAGACTAGTTTAGGAAAACAAAAGTTATCAACAACTCAACAGACTATAGCAGAAGACAAACTTTCATGCCATCTATTCCACAACTTGGAGTCAATATATGTGCAGAATACAAACAAAAGAGAAATAGTGTCAAAGGAAAAAATGCTCTCAAACACCCCATAAGGAAACTTAGATAATTGCTAGTTTGCCTAATGGGACTAAGAAAAAGGAAATCAATAGACTAGTTTAGGAAAACAAAAGTTATCAACAACTCAACAGACTATAGCAGAAGACAAACTTTCATGCCATCTATTCCACAACTGGAGTCAATATATGTGCAGAATACAACAAAAGAGAAATAGTGTCAAAGGAAAAAATGCTCTCAAACACCCCATAAGGAAACTTAGATAATTGCTAGTTTGCCTAATGGGACTAAGAAAAAGGAAATCAATAGACTAGTTTAGGAAAACAAAAGTTATCAACAACTCAACAGACTATAGCAGAAGACAAACTTTCATGCCATCTATTCCACAACTTGGAGTCAATATGTGCAGAATACAACAGAAAGCACAAGTACTTATAACATTACCTTACTAGAAGATCAGTAGTTTGCATGTGAAGTCCTTATGAACGTTTTAAAGGTTAACTAAGATATTTACAGGATATGAGAAGTTGTATTCACTAATTGTAACTGAGAATCAACTGATAACTCAGAAATTTTATCTTAAGAGTGAGCTTCATAAGCTCTCATGTTTTCATCTCTCCTTTATAAGTGGGTAAGAAACTGGAAACTGCATGCTCCAATCTGAGATTTACTCTTACTACAACCAAATAGCAAATGCAACTATGACAGGTAATATGTGTGCAGATTTTACTAATTTTGATGGCATGGATCCTGTAGAATATATACTTGTTGCATGTTTTGCAAATGATGACCCTGAATTTGCAAAACATGCAACAAGTATTGTGTTGTGTTTGTCACATACGATATTTATAACTTGAGAAGAATAAGTGTTCAGACTTGCCTTGAGCTCATTTACCATTTGTTCATCATCAGTACCTGGAACACCCCGCTTGACTGCAATTTTTGCTATAAGACTTTTTTCCCATAGTTTCATGATGGCAGCAGCCAAACCTTGCAGCTTGGAATTTTTGCCTTCGACATAGAAAGATGAAGCAAGACCATAAGAACAGAAAATCCCAGGTGCACTTGCAAATAGAAACGTCATATGGTTGAGAACATTAATATATATCCCAAAATTTCACAACATCCTAAATGTCTACATGGAAGTGAAATTGGAAAACCAAAAAGAAACATCTGTTACCTAGGGCAAAGTGAGTGGGTAGAGGACGTGCGAGTTTCCGCAAGTAAGAAAGCTCATCATCTGTCAACCTTGGTCTGACATGTGGAGGACAAAGCCTAATTGGAGGCTTAAAACCAGGAACAATCTCTGGAAGCAGGTCAGCATCTACAGGCAATGGTTTTGGCCACCACCAATCAAGAAACCGAGGACCCAGTCCATCCAACAACCTATTTACCTCCCTCTCATAGAGCGTCCCAGTAGTGGATTCATCATGGTTGATTATTTCGCTGATCCTGTTTCATGCCTATAATGTTCTTCTCTAGCATGTGAAGATACCTCTCTAGATATTATATTATTTCTCCATGAAGACATCTCAAAATAATCATCAGACTTCTCAAGAATTGGCGTTGATGAAGATGACTGCTCCCCGTCAGAAAATGGCATGGTATGCACTAAATCAGAACTCTTATGGTCGATATTACCTCTGAAAACAACGAGGGCATTCCCCTTGCTCCAAATAACTAAACCGCCAGTCTTAATCTGATCCATGGATGAAAATTAATGGTCACAACGACATATGAAAAATGAAATCAAACAAGGAGAAAGGTGTTCATCACATTTTTCAGTCAAAACGGACCTGTTTGTATTGATAGAAATGATCAACATGGATGCATATACCCCTTGTGCACACGACCTCCAACATGAGCATCTATCTCATTGTCTAATTGACTTAATCCATTGTTAGTCTGAACTAAGTGTACATAACTGAAAATACATTTCAGCACTCCAAATCAAGGATTATGTTATTATCACATTTTCTGAAGGAATTGCCATCCTTTCAGTATAAGATACTAAGGAGTTACTTGTCCGTCTGGACTCAGTGGGACCCTTTTTTTATTTTCAATCAGAAAAAAAAGTTCCCAAATGTTCTTTCAATATAATATACATTCAGGTAACAATCATTGCTTTCCGAATGTCCATAATTTTTCAGGAAAAAAAATTTTAAGTTCGCTATCAATTTTTATTGCAAAACAAGGTAGTACAATCAGATTTCCCCACAGAATGAATCCTAATCTGATGCTTATTACCATTCTGAACAACATAAGCGTTACATGTTAATTGGCACAAAAGAAGTACTTGACATAGATTTAGACATTGAGAGATGCATAAATGAGAAATCAACTAAGGAAAGTGACGCAGTCTCCAGAACAAGGTTTGATCAACCTTCATTTTGAACATTTAGAAATGGCAACTCTTACACTATAGCAGTAAATTGAAAATAAGAACTTCATGTGTCAGGAAATTTTTTTGCGGCTACTATTAGGTTTGCAGGTGTGCTAGACTCAACTGAGATGATTAATTGAGAAAAAGTAAAGATGGGTTTAACAAAATAATCTGAAAAAAGGTTAAGATGCCAAAGATAGGGTGTGATTACAGAGTGCTAACTTGCCAATATTTGAGGACAGGTCAAATGCTGATCCAATTTTGTAAGTCCAGGGTGATAGTATCCTAATTCAGACAAGATACAATTATGATTACTGTTGCCTGATATCCTTGCCTTTGGCTGGTTTTTTTCCTTTACCATTGACCAGAGCATTAACTTTTTGGTAAAACCAGATCAGAAAGTGAAAGGAATAAGTTCAGTCAATCCACAATCGTATTCCGATTTGAGTATCTGAAATTCAAGAAAAAGGACGATTCTTAGTGTCTTCTGTATACCAGATTTTTGTCTCTCTAATCTTGGCAGAAATGAATTTCATTGTGAAGGAAAATGCAGCAGAGCTACCGTGAAGGCACAAATGTTTAGCCCAGTAAAAAGGTTGTCCCAAGAATCTAAAGGAAACTTCCTCCCCTCCTAAATACTAAGGATTAACAAGTCACGCTATAAAATTAATCAGAAAAGCACTTGTAGATCAAGTTCCTGGTACACTAATAATAAAGGATATCTCAGGCATCTACTATTCAATTTCACAAGGTAGGCTTCTTGAGAAATGTATACTTTTCTGATTACATACTGAGGAGTAAGAAAGTTCAGTCAATCTTGAATTTATTGATGGCATTTTAATGGTGCTTAGGAGAGAATCAAGTGGCCTCCATGGAGCGCACTCAAATAGTCAAAATGATACGAGAGTACTAGAGAGTAGGTATTGGAGTTTATCATGTATGCCATACCAAGATTAACCAATGAGGATTTTCTGCATCATATGTGGACTGAATCCTCAAGACTAACACAAGTGGGTCGCATTTGGAATACATTCATACACTGGCAATGCTCTCTCACTAAAAGATGTAAAAGTATTTAGAAAGACAAGATGGGGGACATTTTTGCACGAGGTTAGCAAGTCTTAAAAAAAACGAAAAAAAAAGAGAAGACTTTTCCATTCAAACAGAGCAGGGTGGGTATCGTATAAACGGCAACTCGTCCAATTGCAAAGGTCGTAACTAGGTGCTCTGCAGGAACGATGGTGATAAAAACATCTATATCTGGCTTAGTTTCTATTAGGAACCATTTATCCTTCCCCAAAACCTAGGCATTGAGGTAGGGGATTCCTTCTCTTTTAAACCAGTCCAACTCTTTGTGAAATCCAATGTGGGACTAAAGTCACTAGCAACTTTAGTTGGGTTGAGGGCCTCACACTCCCTCTTGGATGCTCACACCATCCACCCCATAACAGTTTCTGTAAACCAAATCTCACACTAAGCTAGTTTACCTCAAGGAGTAGACAATTTACAAGGGAAGAAAGCAAATCAAGCATACAGTTGATGCACTAAGGTATCAAGATATCATCTTTAAAAGGGAAGGATGGGTCGCTGACCTCGACAATCTCCCTAGCACGATCCATATTGCGGCAGAGAGGCTCGACAAACTTGACCATGACGAGCTCGTTCCTCCTCCAGCTCGCCCTGATCTCGTCGACCACATCGTCCGTCACGCCGGCCTTCTTAGCCTTGACCCACTTTGTCAGCTTGAGCGCTTCCGTACTCAACCTCGTCAGGAGCGCCTCCGGGAGGGTCAGTTCCGCCGCTGTCACCACCTTCGGCTTCTTCGCTCTTGGGAAAACCACGGGCTTCTCGGTGCCCACCCACGGCATCGCCCCTCCGGGGGACCCCCCTTCCTCCTCGCTACACCCCAAAACCTGCTCAAGCGGAAAATTCAGCAAACCCTCCACCGCACCCCCCTCCTCGTCCTCATCCGGAGGACTTTTCTCTCCCAGCCGGGCGATGCTTTGGACAATCTTCTTCATAGCCTGCCTGCTCCTCCCGCCTCTGACCGTGTGTGTCAGAGACCCGCCGCGGGGCTTCCCCTCCCTCTTCTTCCTCGCGGGTCTCGAGAGGTCTAGCACATCCTCGGGCGGGAGCACCAGCGGCTGGTTCATCCAGGGAGCAGTGGGAGCCCTGGAGCTGCCACCGCTGTGCGCCCAGGGCTTCTCCGCGAGGAGGGAGTGGGAGGCGTCGCCGCATTCCGCGGGAGAGCAGAACCTTGGAGGAGCATGACGGAAAAAGTGCCTTGAGGAGAAGAAAG
>JACBKR010000667.1:0-64384 GCA_014218235.1 Colocasia esculenta
AGTACACTGATACTGATCTGGTAAGAAAAATCTTGCTCTCTTTATCATCAATTTGGCATACAAAAGCTACTGTGATGAAGACTCTCAAGGATTTATCAAAATATCTTTGGATGAACTCATAGGATCTTTAATGGAATATGAAATAATCTGAAAAGAACTAAAGAACACATGCTTAAAGCTAAACAGTAGCAACTTAAGGCTTCATCCAGTCACAAGGAGAAAACTCAAGAAAAATCTAATTCTGAGAGTCTGAATATGATGAGGATGAGATTGCCCTCGCATGACCAGACATTTCAGAAATTTTTTAAATCAGGAAGAGGATAATTCAATGGAAAGAATAAATATTCTTTTTGGTAAAAAGAATGCTTCTTCTTCAAATATTAATACTGGCAGAAATGAAAGGTTTGATGAGGTTGTTTTTGTTTACAGGTGCAACAAACCATAACATATGAAGGGTGAGTGTCTTGAGCTCAAGAAGAAATGCACATGAAATACAAAAAGACATCAAAATGAAGAGGCCAAAAGCAATGCTAGAAACTTGGTTCGAATGAAGACCATAAGTGAGGATGAAGGAGAGAATTCCTCAAGTTTGAAAATAAGGAATTATGCTTTATGGCAAACAACAATGATAGCAAGGTAGCTTTTCTTTGAGCAATACACTGTTGATGATTGGAAAGATGCATATGCTACCTACCTTGGTTGAAAAATATTCTGAAATAAAAAAAATGTCTGAAAAAAAAATTGAAAATGTCATGCATGATATACTTTATTAACTAGAAGAATATCTGAACTCGAAAACAAAATTTATAAACTAGTGATGAAAGGAAGAACTTCTAAATGATTGGATGAGTTCAAAATTGCATCTCAAAAGGTTTACATTGATTTGGTAAATCTCTATGAAAGAATGGAAATTCAACAAAAAGAAAAACAACAAGCAATTGATGAGATTCAAAACTTAATAAAATTGTTGGCTGAAAAGGATCAAGTGATAAAAATTTCACAAATGAAAATGAAAATCTTGACACCCTGTTGGTACTAAGAAGTATGCTAAAACATGGACTAGGATTTACCACAAAAAAATCAATGAAAAATAAATTGCCGAAAGGAAAGAAAAATCTCAAAAATTTCTTTGATAAAATTTGTCAAAGCAATAGTTTCAAAAAACACAAAATAAACAAGTGTCAAAGAAAACCTCTAAACACCCAAAAACCATATTAAAAATGATGTGTTCCAATCAAAAGAACCAATCAGGTCGACATAGGGTACCATAATTTAAAACCCGTGGCCACTGTGTCGACGCATGCTCAAACATAGGTCGACCTATCAGTCCCTGAAAAATAAAAGATGTTACACAAAAATTCAAACAAAATCTGAAAAAATTATAAAATAAAAAATACACTTTCATGATGATGATTGGAGATCCAATTACACCATATCAATCTAATTCAATCAATTCTTGGAATCATTGGCACCACAGTTTCGTTAGTATAATACACATTCATTCTATCCAAACTTTTCAAGATAGCAACAGAACTTTTGGTCTGGATTTCCATACATGAACAATCATACCAATGCATTGTAGCAACCCGATATTTAATAAATAAATAATAAATAAATTAAGAAAATGAATTAATTAAACCCATAAATAAAAGAAGTAATGGGCATTGCTAAATGGATTATGTAAAAGTTATTGGCCAAAATAGGGATTTTTAAAGTTGAATAAAAAGAAAATACCCTAAATCGTATCTTTATTATTTCCTAAAATGAGAAGAGCTATTAAAATATTAAAATAGTTAATATGGTTTGGAAGTGGACTCCTAACCCTACCAAATTGGCTAGGTACGAATTTGCAACCCAACTAACCCCATTAGGAGGTGGAAAGCTTGGAAGGTTGAAAGAAATAGAGGAAACTCCGGAATTAAATAGGAATTAGAGTTGTAGTAGGAATTAGAAACCATAGGTGCTTAAATACACCCAACCCCTTCATGGCCGGCCCTAATGCATTGCTGAGACTTGCTGGACATAGAGGAGAGGCCAAAGGAAGGAGAATTCGTGGGGAGAAGGCTTGCTCAAGATCTACCACTTGTTCTTCGAGTTCTAAGCCCTAGGAGACAAATCGACCCAAAGGTAGGCATTCTCACAAGCTAAACCAAATTAATCTCGTCTGTAGGGTGTTCTAGACATCAGGAACAAAAGCTCTCTGTTTGCTTTAATTTTCATTGACCCTTTCTGGAGATCTTTATTTTTGAAGTTCTGCTATCATCTTGTCCCCGAACCCTCATATTTACTTTAGATCTTCATGTACACTTGATCTCATGCCACGAAATTTTTACTGAACATGCTGCTCATTGTCAGGAATCATTTGCAACCATTTTCCCCAATTTTCATTCAGTATACTACTCAAATTAATTCTTTTTCCTTCACTGTATATTGTTCTGTGTTCTTCGTGAATGAACAAAATCAAAACCTATCAAGACCATGTTTTGCTTTCAAATTCCTATTTAGTGTGTGTACCCTTGCATGTCTAGAATTGGTTAAAAGTATTTCGTGATTTTTAATCTACTGTACATTGAGATATCAATTTTTAACCTACCCTGTATCAAAACATGGAAAACCTGGACCGTAATCCAAGGTAACCCTTTTCCTGCTCGGGCTCAGGCGCAGGACCTGAGAACGTAATGGCCCGATAGTCGCATTCTGAGGGGCTGATCACGACAAGAAACCTATCGCATTCTAAACACAACAGGATCTGTCGTCGCGTTCTGGCTGTCTGTCCTGACCGACAGTCGCGACCTTTGAAAGACTTTGTCGCGTTCTTGATGTACCCTGTCGCGTTACTTACAGGGGTACGTCACCTTTCTGGACTTTTGCACCTAAACCCTAGACTTTTGGTGCTCTTGCCCTTCTACAGTGATTATACCTCATATTAACATCCTAAACGAAGTAAATAAAGATGCTATAATATGAACATGTGTTGATTGATTTAAAAGACACACATGATCTTTCCTATCCATGATTCTCTTCATCACATGCACATACTTGTCCACCCAATATGACTTGACTTGACATGAAAATATCTCATAATATATCTGGTAATTTACTTCATAATGTATATACATTGCCCTATTTTAAATGGACTTGTTTTCGTTTCTCGCAATGTTTTGGGAGTACCGTTACTGACGCTGCACTATCTAGAATTCCTCTGGAACGTCGAGTACTTGTTCTATATACACTTTCTCTTGACTTGGACAACTCTCCGTCGGATATTCCTTCTGTCGGACTAGTGAATCCTTGTTCAAGCCTCTGTAAGTATCCTGTCCATGGATTCCCACATGGTCGATGAGCTGGTTGTACCCTAACACCTATGACACCCTTAGGGATCAACATGGTCCAAACGGCTTTTAGAAGTTCTCTCTTATCTTAAATCACGCCGGACCTCTGGACCTGTGCATAACATGGCCAGTGGAAAGTCAGTGAATTCCACCTGACTGCCCAACAACCATTACACTGTTGTGCAACTGTACTATCGCCTGTTTAATCAATGTTTATGTGCAATGACCTATAGTTCTCATCTTTACTCTACTCGCTCATCTATTCACACTCTCTCTACTATCTCATCTATTCATCAAGTACTCTCTCTACTCTTGATACTCTATATCGCCATTTGACTGATTGTCTAAAAGATAAACAATATAACCAATGCCTGGCAATATAAAGGGCCCGGTCTAGTCCTGGGAGGTGCGCCCAAAGTGCTAGTGCCCGCATGAGTTAATTGACCAGAGTGTTTGGCATTACACTCAAGTGCTATCTATCTCAGCTATCTATTTGACAATCAAAGTGCTATGCTATACTCGACTCGTTGTGCTATCATGAACTACATTGTGCTATTTGTGCTATGGCCATCCTGCTCTTTGTGCTATACTTGACGCTTGTGTTATATGAATCATGCTATCGTGCTATCGCTTGCTTGCAATATTGACTCTCACTCTCTATCTTTAGTTACTCCGCTCTTTAATACATTAATCATTTAAAGTATGCATGATCATGATATTTAAGTCCAACTAGGCGTTATCGCTCACCCTGCGTTATTGTTATGTGTTCTCAGGTGAGACCGAGGATGATACTCATGAGGACGGGAATGACCAAGAGTGAAGTCAAGAGTACCCTGGAATCTTAGTGTTATGTCAGAGTCTTAGTTTGGTCTTTACTTTTATTCAATGTAATTAGGCCCTATAGAATGGCTCTGATATTAGTGATTGAAATAGACATTTGAGGAGTTATTATGAAATGCATTTTCTTTAGTATTTATTCTTCGCCCAATGGTTTGATGTCTATTATACACTCTGTACCCGTTACTTGCAACTGCCTCACTTTTCAATATTCCGCGTCGGGCGTGACATGCATACTTTTTTCTGTATTTGAAAGAACGAACATAGGTGTTTTCATTCCAAATCAAAATGTTAAAATACCAAAAAAAAGTCATTTTAGAAATAAAACATAAACAAAAAATAACTCAAGTGTGGGTTAGAAAAGATTTATTGTTTCTGCTCAATCAATGTGATGGTCCCAACAATGTTTGGGTACCAAATCTTTTTCTCCTCTGATCTTAATTATGCAGGAAGGTCATGCACCCAGTTCTAATGTGTGGTTCCTTGTAGTGGGTGTTCATGGCACATGACTGGAGACAGAACAAAATTCTCATTTTTTATTGAAAAGAAGGAGGATCCGTCACATTTGGAGGTAAAAATAGGGATCATATTTGGGATCTGAAAGGTTGGTAAATCCTCATCAAACTCAATGAAAATATTTTGTTATATAATTGATGATTTAGACTATAATCTTTGAGTATAAGCCATTGTGTGACAAGGGTCACAAGTTGTTTTTTAATCAAATTTCTACAAAATAATTTATGCTTCATCTGAGAAAAAATAAAATCCTTGGAAAAAGAGAGAACAATTTGTACATGATAAATCTTGATAGAAATTTGCTGAAAACATCTTTTTGTTGATAATAAAAATGAAATTGCATGGACATGGTACAAGAGACTTGGTGCAAGTTGAACACCAAAATAACTCTTAAAGCTAAATCTAGTTAAAGGACTTCCTAAATCATTTCCAAATGTTGAGAATCAACTTTGTAGGATATGTCCTCAAAGAAAATAAATCAGAAAATCTTTTAAAATTTCAATGATGTACTTACTTCCAACCACTAGAATTACTTCATATGGGCCCTTTTGGGCCAACAAGATTTCTTAATCTTAGTGGCAAACGATATGGATTTGTCATCATTGATGGTTTTTTACTAAATATAATTGGGTAATCTTTATTCCACAAAAGTGATACATGTCAGGAATTCAGGAAATTCTATAACTTTGCTTTAATGGGATTTTCACATATAATAAAGTCCATTTTGACTGATCATGGGGGTGAATTTGAGAACAAGGATTTTTCTGATTTATGTGCTGAATTGAATATTTTACACAGATTCTCTTCTCCAAGACTCCAAAAACAAAATGGAGTTGTAGAAAGAAAGAATAGAACTCTTGTGGAAATGGCAAGGTCATGCTCTTAGAAAGCAAACTGTCCAAATTCTTCTTGGTTGAAGCTGTGAATACAACAAATCATATTTTGAATAGAGTATTGGTTAGACCAAAAATCAAAAACACTTCTTATGAACTTTTGAAAAAAAAAAAACCCATTGTGTTTTACTTTAAAGTGTTTGGTTGCAAATGTTTTATGCATAACAACAATAAAGAAAATCTTGACAAATTTGATGCTAAAAGTCTTGAAGCTATTTCCTTGATTATTCTAAAATTTCTAGAGCATATAGAGTTTACATTCTTAAGAATAAAATGTGGGAAGAATTTCCATATGTAGTCTTTGATAAAATTCTTAGAAAACTAATGACTCTATATCATGCAGGACTCCACAAAATGATGAAGAGATGACTTCATTGTCGACTCTTCACCAACTATTGAAGAGCATGAAGATGCATTTGAAAATCTAGACAATCAATCACCTAACATAAATGAACCAGTAATATTGCTCCTAAATTACCTGAAACATGTGAGGGAACATATGAAATTCACTTTTTGAAAGATCATCCAGTTGAAAGGGTCATTGACAATTTGCATGATAGAGTTAGAACTAGATCTTCTTTTCAAAATGTAAAAGAAAACCTGAAATTGTTGTTCTAATTTCCCAGATTAACCTAAGTCCATTGATGAAGCTCTAACTAGTGAAGATTGGATCAATGCAATGCATGATGAACTTCATCAATTTGACAAAAATCAAGTATGGGAGTTAGTACCTAGACGTAGTGATCAATCTGTGATTTTCAAACCCACTTAAAATCTCTTGTGCAGTGGTTTGATCTCTTTTCTGTGCTAGATGCATGCATAGGAATTTTGCATTTACACTACTTGTCTAATTGCTTCACACATCAACTACACGCACCCACACATCAAGCAGTAAGATTGTATGTCTGAATGGATCTCTAATTTGAAGTGATTTTTAATTGCTTAAGCTTCTGCTGAGATTTGTGTTAGATCTATTCAACCCCCCCTCCCCCTTCTAGCTCTGTTCATCCTACATATTCGATCCTACACATGACAGTGAAGCAGAAAATTTAAGCAAGGAACTAGAAGGCACATCTCTGAATGATGAAGAAAACAAACTAGTAAATTTGCAACAGATAAGGACAACACCTGATGATCTACGCAAAGAATAGAAATTTCTCAAAGATCATCCTGAAGACAACATTCTAGGATGACCAGATGATCACAAGGTAAGAATAAGGGGTATGTTAAAATCCTATGAATATAGTGCACTTGTTTCTCTAATACAACCAAAATCAATAAATGATGCTCTCAATGATGCACTCTAGATCATGGCCATGCAGGAAGAACTAAACCAGTTCGACCGCAACCAAGTTTGGACTTTGGTTCCTAAACCTCAAGATCATCCAGTTATTGGCACCAAATGGACGTTCAGAAACAAATTGGATGAGTCTGGAAATATTGTAAGGAACAAAGCCCGGCTTGTAGCTCAAGGTTATTCACAAGAAGAATGAATTGATTATGATGAAACTTATGCACCTGTAGCTAGACTTGAAGCTATTAGAATACTACTTGTGTTTGCTGATTCCCGAAACATGATACTTTTTCAAATAGATGTCAAAAGTATATTTTTAAATTGTGTTATTAAAGAAGAAGTCTATGTAAATCAACCTCTTGGTTTTGAAAATATAGAATATCCCAATCATGTTTATAAATTAAGCAAAGCACTATATGGATTAAAACAAGCTCCACGTGCATGGTATGAAAAACTAAGTGCTTTCCTCCTATCCCATGATTTCATAAGAGGCAAAATAGATAATACACTTTCACTAAAACTATAAAAAATAATACAATTATCATTCAAATCTATGTTGATGATATCATATTTGGAGCTATTGATGAAGTTCTGTAAAGATTTTAAAACTTTAATGCAAAGTGAATTTGAAATAAGCATGATGGGTGAGCTCACCTACTTTCTTAGTCTTCAAATAAGTCAAACTAAGGATGGAACTCATATTTGTCAAGCCAAATATGCAAAGGAATTACTCAAAAAATTCAACTTTGATAACTGTAAGGCCCTAAGCACATCCATGAGTTTATCCACTAAAATAGATGGCGATTCCCTTGGCAAGTCTGTTGATCGGAAATCCTTTAGAGGTATGATCGGATCACTACTTTATCTTACTACCAATAGACTGGATATTATATTTAGTGTATTTCAATGTGCTAGATATCAAGCAAATCCTAAAGGATCTCATTTAAATGCTGCCAAAAGAATTTTTTCGATATTTAGCTGGTACATGTAACCTAGGTCTCTAGTTTCCTAAGTATTCTGTATTTAATTTAGTTGGTTATAGTGATGCTGTCAATGCTGGGCACAAGCTAGATCAAAAAAGTACCAATGGAACCTATCAATTTCTTGTAGGATATTTAATCTCATGGTCCTCTAAGAAATAAAATTCAGTAGCATTATCTACAGCAGAAGCTGAGTACATGGCAGAAGGGAGCTATTGTGCACAACTACTATGGATACAACATCAACTGAAGGATTACGGGCATAAACTCAAAAACATCCCGTTGATGTGTGATAACACAAGCGCCATCAATTTAATAAAAAATCCTATTCAGCATTCACACACCAAACATATTGAGATTAGATATCACTTTATCAAAGATCATGTAAGTTCAGAAAATATTGTCAATAATTTTGTTGATACTCTGCATCAAATTGCTGATACTTTTACCAAACCATTAGCTGAAGATAGATTTTCATCTATTCGGAGGGAAATTGGAATGTGTAATTTATAATTAAAAAAAATGGTATGTATGATTTTAATAATTTTTTTCATATCTTTCCTGAACAATCTGAAGTCAATCCGATAACCTATGCTTATCCTTAACTTCGTCATCCGTTAAGCCGTTCTTGCCCCAATTGAAGCCCACTGCTTCGTCATTTCCATTATGATATCCAATGTTGACTGTTAAAGGTCACTTTTTACCCAAAAAAAATTTACTCCTTTGTAGACATTATTTTTCGGTGATGAACGTCTACATTCATCTTGGCGAAAAGATGGCAACGGGGAAATCATAAGTGATCGCCAGGGACATTTTACCTCTGCCCGGAGGAAATGTGATCGTGTAATGCCTCGATGTGGAGATGATGGACTCTTCACTCCTCCTCCTTCGGCCGGCCAAAGGATGAGGGCTCCACGGTGTAACTTCAATTTTCCTGCAAAAGAAACAAACACAAAAGACCCATTAGACTGAAAATTATGGTAGCATGCGCTCACATATATGAAAAACACACACAATCGGGGGGTGTCTTACCGGTTGGAGGCTTGAGAAGGAAGACGGCCAAACATTATGACCGCCTTCCCTCCCTCTGTTTATAGAAAATCCATCTAAACTGGGTATTGGAAAGGATGCACTACGTGAGTGTGTCCGTGGACGTGGTAAAGATGCATTATATGTGAGACTGCAAGCTAAATAAAATAGAGAGGAGGAAGAGAAGGAGGTCCCTATCTATGCTGACGCAGTGATGAAGAAATCTTCTCCAGGGCAACATGCTGACTCTGACGTTGGCATGCTCATCGCCGTATTGTTCCACCGGATGGCATCCTACGAAGGGAGGTGACAGCGAAGTGTAACTTGAAGCTGAGCTCCTCTGGTGATTGTGCAGCGTTGAGAGGATGCCGACGTCGTATCCGAGGGAAAGGTGAGTGTAGAGGAGGAGGAAGCTGAGGTGCTGACGGATGATGTTGTGATGGAGTCAGAGCTGCAGTTGGTGTGTGTGACTGCCAAAGACACGCCGACTGGGTGGTGCGCGAGGTGGTTTCTCCTGGGCTGCTGCGACCCCCGCGATGGAAATCTCATGTGCGAACGAATGGATTATGGGCATGAGAGGAGAGAGCATCACGGTGAGATGAGAGGGTGAGCAGTGAGTAGTAAGACGTGGCAGGGACATGTTGGTGGGCGTGTGTGAGAGAATGTTTGACTTGGTCCCTCGTGTGTGGATAAGTGCATGCGTAGAGGCAATTGTTGGGGTTTAATTGTTTAGATTTAAATGGGGTTGGATTTATGTGGATATGGGTGGGTAGCTTATGTAGGTTGCATTTGTTTATGGGTTTTAAATAGATGTGGATGGGATGCTTCACATGGGGTACGTGGGTATATATGACTTGTTGATATATATATATATATATATATATTTATTTATTTATTTTAATGGGTTTTAATTAATGGGCATGGTTGGATGGGATTTATGTTACACTATATTTTAATTGGGTTGAATTCTAATTGAATATATGTGACTTACGGTGTTTATTTATTTTCTTTTCTCTCCTTTAATGGGTTGGGTTGTTAATGGATTTTAAATGGATTTAAGTGGGGTGTGGTACGGAAGTTATGTTGTGGTTGTGGTAAGTTTATTTAAATGGGCATGTTTGTTGGTTTTTATTTAGGATATTATGGGTTGTTTTATTTATGTGGGTTTGATTTTTAATTATTTTTAGTTTTGAGTTTTAATCAGAATGGGTTTTATGTGGATTTTATGGAACTCAACTATGGGTTTTTGTATTTAGTTCTTTTTTTATTTAGATTTTAAGTGGGGTTTTAATTGATGGGTATGGTTAGTTTATTTATTGAGTTTTATGGGTTCATGTGTGAGCTAAATTTTAATTGTTGTTTTCATGGATTTAAATTTTTGTGTTATTTAATTATTTAAAATCCATTATGGGATTGGTTAAGGTTGGTTTAAGTGGTGGTGATGAATTTTATTTTATCTGAATTTTACAGATTATGTGAGTTTTATTTATTTGGATTTTAAGTTGGATTTGAGTGGATTTTGGCATGGCACCGAGCATACACACAGGAGACAACTGGAAGGTGGCGGAAATGGCAAGCACACATGCACCACGGGCTAAACATGGGCTAACGACGGAAGAGGTTACCTCCAGAGAAAATGTAGGCGATATATGATTGTGTCGCCAAAAGATCATGATGACAATAAATTTTGCCGCTCAAAATGTCAGGTGACCAAGCTCTTGTCATCATCAATGAAGCGAGAACAATCGGGCCCGATGACAAGGGCACGAGCTACACTGGGGATCTTAATAGAGATAACATTGCGCCTACTGAATAATGGGCCTAATGGGCTACGAAATGAGCCTTGCGAGGGTGGTCCAAAAAAGCACGTCTACCAGAGTAGACGTCCAGGGAGTGTGCCGCTAACAAGGTGTCAACAGTAATCGATGTTGTTGTTTACATGCGATCCGAGGCAAGTCAACAAACGATCAAACAAGTCTTATTGGGCCATGAACCATGCGGGGATGGGCCAAATCTTGCATCTACAAATGCCCCTCCGAGACATCCAATCTTGCAAGGGAGCAGAGAGGACTGAAAGGTTGGTGTCTCAGTAAACAAAGGACGCAGAGATTTGATGAAAGGGACCATCTCCGAGGATAGGAATTCTAGCAAGCCATACGAATGAGTTAGGCTAGAAGCAAGTGAGGAATCGTCTGAGAGACAAATGTGGAAAAGAGGGAGAGTGATCTACCTGTGTAACTACAACGCAACCCAACGGTAGGGTCTCTGGCATTGCCGAGTAGGACTTTGACTAGTTTCTGGTGTTGTCTAAGTCAAAAGAGTTGTAATATGATGGTTGAATCAAGGAAATCTCATAACTGGAGTCCGTCTGGACGCGCTGACCTAATTAGGACGTATTTCTAGATTTAGGGGGTTGTGGAGATAAAGAGATCGATTGTGCTCTCAAAGGATTATCAAAAGGTTCTAACTGGAATCAATGTTTGGAAAGCCAGAAATCCAGAATTAAGCTTATGACTGGTGAACGGTTCACGTGAACTCAATAAGACAGCTTGACAATTTGTGATATGCATGGTGGGACAACTGGGGAATGGGCAACAAAGACCCGATATCGGCCTGGATATTCAAGAAGGTGGTGCTAACCCGGTTAAACTTGGGATCTGGCTGAACAAACAATTTGCTGGATCAGGATAGACTTGGGATTTCACTTGATTAATCTTAGTTGAAGAACAGACTAGCATAACTAATTTCTAGCCACCAGGATAACTTTAAAGCACGAGACAGAGGAAAAAACTTTCTTCCTCAGTTGGTAAAGTTAGCAGAGAAAATGACATGATGCATGCAGGGTTTGCCCTATCTAAATGCAAGTTAGTAAACTAGAGAAATTATTAAAGGCCAATCAAATAACTGGGAGATCACGAACCCATCACGGTTTTTGGTGAAGGGGAACTATGGGTTCATGGTCGCCAAGTTATTAGCCTCTGGTGAAGCTAAACCCTAGGTTAGACATACCTGAACAAGATAGTCAGGAATTGACTACCATGCAGACCTCAGACGGATGGTTCAGTGAAGTGCCACTTTGGTCAATCCCTTTCTCAATATTTTTTTTTTGGACCCTCTCCTTAGCTTCTGGATATTTCTCTATTGATATAACACTTAAGGAAAAAGTGATTAGTGATGCTCTGACATCAGCCCCTTGTCTAAGAATGACATACCTTTCTTGAAGCAAGGTCAAGGGACTAAGTTTTATTAACAAAGTTAAAAGAAAAGGAAATATGTACAAGCAAAGCAAAGTACTAACTTGGAAACAAATATGTACATACAATGTTAAAGCATAAATGATATTTTTTGTTGTTTTGTTGTTTTTTTTTAAGGAAGCAAATGCATAAGGGAAAATAGAAAACCTTTTTTTTTTGGGTCAACACCTGGCAACCATCTTTATGGCAATGAAAGAGCGCGAGGCTGATGAAGTAAAGGAAAAATGGCCTAGCAAAAATATGGAGATTCTTCATAGCAATAACCTTGCTCCTTGTGAACAGATTAACATGAAATGTGATTTAAAAAAAAAGGAGCTGTCATCCTTAAAAGAAACTTGTCCTTCAGACACCTCAGAGGTTTGGAATCCTCAAGGGAGAAAAGAAGAAATAAGGAGATAAACTTCTTGAGAGGATCAGCAAAATCGTTAAATTGATGAGCTGAGACAGTCTTGACAACATGCCCCTTCAGGTGATTTCAGACTATCTATTTTTGACTTGTTTGCCCCTAGACTTTTGCAAGGTGCTAATTGGATGAGAGAACCTAGCCATGTGTGGCTTAAGAGGCTCAAGGTGAGGTGTTTCGTGGACCTCAGGGTCAGAACCTAGCAACCCTACTTTGCCGAGCACCCGTATTGCCCTACCGCAATCGCCTAGAGGAAAAACTCAAGCAATGTAGCATTTGACTTTGAATTGGATGGGGGATTTTATCTTCAGGCATGGTCATGACCAGGCTCTTTTTCTTTTCTTTTCTATTGATTGACTTTTCTTTGTTCTTTCTTTTGTTTACCTGCGGGGACACTGCCCTCTTCACGTGCTCTGTGTCTTAGTCTCACCTTAGAGGAAGTTGCCTTGACTGTTAAGCTCAATAGTTTAAAGGTGCTGAATGACTCGATCCGTCGAGTGGAAGAAGAAGGAGGATTGTAACCTTTGTTATGTTCTGAGACAAATAACTGTCTTGGAGTGATGACTCAAAATTTTGAGATGTGTGGTGTGTGAATGTTGATTTGTCCTCCAAAAGCTTGGTTGTGACGTCAGACAGAAATTTCCATGACTTGCTAGATCAATGTCCTTGGTTCATTCAAGTGCTTCTTACTTTTTAACATGAAACCCACGATAGTTGCCAATCTATTGACTCCTTATTTTTTTTCATATTTTTTTTCATATTTTGCTCTAAAAGATATTTATGAGAAAAAAATATACACAATATATACACATTTTTTGGGATTTTTTTTGTTTTTATATATATATTTTTTTGGAATTTTGGAATTTTTTTTGTGTAAAAAAATTAAAATTAAAATTGAATTGAACAATTCTAAAAATGGTATGTACAATGAGTGGGAACATCCCAAGTGGAATGCCCCTAGGCAGAGATCTCACTTGTGCCTTCTAGCCATTGTTGAAGATGAGCCTTGTGAAGCAAATTGGCCTCGGGCGATTAAATGCTCACCAGGAGGTACATGCAAACCATATTTGTCTTTCTCGCACGACCACTTTGGATGCTAATGGTGAGAGATGAAACAAGGAGTGAGATAGAAGGCAAGAAGAAAGGATTTGATGGCGATAGATGTGAATTGAGTAAGGTAAGGATAGAGAATGTACAATAATGGAAAGATAAGGGAGCACGCAATGAACAACACAGTCCAGGGAAAAACGGTGTGCCCCTTGTAGTATGTTGGAAAGAAGTGAACTCCACCAAGTTGGGAGGCTTCGGAAGAGTGAGTGAAGAGGGGTCCCCCTCAAGCATAAAGAAAGGAGTTGAGCTTGACAGAGACAAGGATGAAGTTCTCATGATCAGTGTGGATTGCCCTTGAGAAAGGAGTGTGAGGAGCTGAAATGGTGTGCCCTAAACCCAAGATGAATTGCCCATCACAGAGATCTCAACATCTAAAGATGGCTCAATATGAAATTGGTATAAGAATAGACAATAGACCATATAAACGATGGTATGCCCCTTGAAGCCAAAGCCAACACATATAACAAAGTAGCCAAAGTGCCCCCTGAAAGTACCTTGTTTGAAAAAGAGGTAGATGGATCCAGCTGGAATGAAAGGGTTACCCCTGTTCTTGAATGATAGGCAAACTGTAAGGAACTGAGTGGAGAACAAATCACTTCGAGTCCTTGTTGAAACGGTCAAACATGAATGAGATTGAGGGACTCGAAAAATAGTTAAACGAACTGACTTGATGAGAGGAAGGGGACCAAGCATTGTAGGAATGAGCTGGGTGCAAACTTTGCAAGTAAGCTAACATGGCAGATTAGCCTAAGAAAAATTGGCTTGGTCTCTTGATGTGCATGGAGAACAATAGCTCTCCGGAAAGCTTCAACTGATTGCCAAGGAATAATGACCACATATCCTATAGATCTCGGATATTCAGGTTCCAGCAGGAGAGGATTGGGGATCTGCAAGGCTGCTCTTAAGATAGGTGATAAAATGAGCTGGATTTGTAGATCTTGACAACTGGATTGGATGGCTCGGCAATTTGGGTGATGGTTTGAGTTGAGGAATGATTGGAGTAACTCCTCTATGACCTCTTTGTTTGGGAAAGGAAATGTTGAAACCACTCCTACAGTCACGGGTTGGATGGATTTCTCTCCTATCAATGCCTCTTCTACAACCTCATCAGGATGGACTAACTCTTTCCCCGTAGAATGAGAGTAAATTGAGTGTGAGGCTGAAGGAATGGTTGGTTGTGATCTCACACTTTTAGAAGGAGGGAGAATGAGTTGGAGCCTTTGACTCGGGTTTGGATGAGAATGTTGTATAGTAGAGGTAGCAGCAGTCCAAACAGGGTCACAACATGCAGGTGGTTTGAATTGGATTGGCGAGAGGGGTCCTCCAAGTAGGACTTAAGAATTCTTGCTCGATCACAAAGTTGAGCAAATGTGGAAATGTGGCTTATCTCAAGTAAGGATCGAAGCTCAGGAGTGGAATTATAAATTAGAAAAGGATAGCTTGAGACTCAGAGATGCCCAACCTGATCTAAAAGCCATGTCTCTCCACCTGATAGCAAACTTAAGGAAGGATTCATCTGGCCTCATTTTCTCCGCCGCCAAATCAGAAAGTGTAGGGGTTGGACTTGCGACGACCCTCCTTATACCGATACGATTATACCAATCCACGTCGTATAGTGAGTCCCGTCACAGTGGGACATTTCCCCAACACTAGTACACATGGCTGAGATGCTCATAAATATAGATACAGAGTAGCGGAAGTAAAAGAACTATTTGCCATTTCATTTCATCATCCACATTAACATACATGGTTCAAATAACAATTTTAAGAGAACTGAAGTCCACATAAATAAATTACTAAAATCAGATTACATAGCTTGTCCACAATTACGTAATAGTTCTATTACAATGCCTCATTACATACTATGAAAGCAAAAGTCACAACGTCGACTCCACCAAGCTACTCGCCACGCTCGGAGTCACTCTCCACTGTCTCCTCCAAAGGTGTCGGGTCACCAACTAAACCTGTACGCCGAAGCAAGGAGTGAGTCTAAAAGACTCAGCAAATAACTCCATACACATCATTCATGCATACATCACAGTAGGTTCTACATTCTAATTCACGAAGCAAAACATATAGCATGCTTGAACATTGATAAGAGACAACCTATCATGGTATTTCTACAAAATTTAAAACATATGGTACATGACTTAAGACATTCCAAAATAAATATCTTATCACATGCTTACTACTCATTCAATCACATTAAGCTACGACATGATAGCAACTAACATGGGATTCTCACATGCATAAAAGGAAACATTCCTATCATGGTTTCTACACATTCTTACACATACACACTATCATTTCATACACTTTAAGGTTGCTGTTTTGACATGGATTTAGCAATTCGCATCCCTTCGCATGAGAGCTACATTGCCGATTATACTACAACATGATAACATTTAACACGGATTTGTTCACACATAATTGAGACATACTCCTATCATGGATTCTACACATTTTTACACCTATAAAGCATCATCATAACACATTAGGTTGCTGTTATAACATTATTTCACATTAACATATCATGGATCACAATTTCACAATCTTACGCATTGGTTTCACATGTTTGCACAATTACTCATTCACATAGGTCTCTTTTTACACATTGCACATTTACACATATTCACACTACACAATTTACACATATTCACATTCACATTTCACATATTCACATTCACATTTCACAATTTAGTGCCGTGACACATAGTCCAAACCACCATTAGAAGGACACATCACATACACATAACACATAGACGCCACCTAGGCAATATAGTGACGACTATTGGACTGCGCAGACCAGGAGAACAGGTCTCCACCCTAAGCAGTGGTACTTGTCCACCTCCAGGATTTCATCCTAATGCCCTTAGGATCTTAACACATTGAACCTTCCCATGGGGACTTTTCCATGGTACGGTTCCACGGCCCTCTATGGAAGTAGTGTCACACATGGCACATTCTTACACATTACACATTCCGATTTTAACACACATATTGCACATGTCTTTACATTCTCCCACTTATACACATGGCTATGTTTTCCTATTCATGATACTACTGTTGACAGAAATCAAACATTCAGTACCTTACACTAATCAGGTTGAAACATATATAATCAACCATGTTCATATTAGCATGCGTTGAACACTCATTTTCACATGGAAATTTCATAGAGCACTCTATAGTTATCCAAATAACATGAAATTTTAACCACACACTATTTGCAGGTTCATGACCTCACATGCAAATTTCCAGATTTTTCTGAGTTATAATTTATTTACAGAAATTAGAACATTCAGTCTCATGCTATTCATAATTCAATTTAACATGGATCATAACATGAATATCAGATTTGACAGTTCACAGCCCTGAACCTAACATACACATTGTCACAGGAATTTCCCCCGGATTTATTGCACAACACACAATTTATTGTAAATTTTACAAAACCTACGCATGTTTTCTATTTCCAAAATAGAAATTACAATAAATCACCTGAGCATGGAAAATTTCCCTAAGTTTCAGAACATAGACTGAAATACCTACTCATGGTCTAACAAAATTATGGCATTCAAGCTCCTTATGAATTACGCAACTGTAACTATATGATCAAGGTCTTATCATACATGCATTTTCATAAATAAAACCATTCATGCCATTTACAGAAATTCATAAGAGTCTCACCACACATTCCACCATTCATATTACATAACATATACGTTTACAATATATCCTCATGTGAAATCTTTCGTAAATTATTCATATAAAAGGAAGAACAACTCACTGTTCTGTCCTGAAGAACTTAACGACATAGTTTGGCCATTAAAGGAGCTTAACGACATCATCATTGGCCGTTAATTGAAGATCTTAACGGCAAGGGATCTTGCCGTCAAGTTCAGGTCTGTGCAAAAATACATACCCGAGCTCCAAAAGAAGCAGAATTGGGGGGGATCCAGGACACGATAGAATCTCATAAAAATAATAAAACCCTACTAGACACCTACATAGACGAAGTGGATGGGTTACTTGCCTCTTAATAAATCTCCAAAGGGATCAAGGTGTCGTTGAAGCTCTCCTTGGGCAGTCCCAAGAAGCCTCCAAAAGAGCACTCCTCCGGTTCTGAGGTGTTGTAGCTTCCAGTCCATGGTCGGGGAAGCCTCCTCCTATGTCCAAGCTAGCTTCTAGTTGTTGTAGATCGCTGGATGAAGCTCCAAACCGCCGGATCAAAGCATGCAAAGTCCAACTCTCCACCAGTTCGAGCTAGGGTTTTCTCTCCTCTTGCAAAAGGCCAAGAGAAGTCCTTGCAGGTTGCAAAGGGTTTAGTTTATAGGAGAATGGGTTGGGACATCACGCAGGGTGATGTGAAGGCCTGATAGCCGTTGGGGACATCTCCCCAATGGCTGGGCTTGCTTGTCCCCGGAATTTCGGGGTCTGCAGCGCATGTAGGTCAGTGATATTAACGTCCACATCCATGGCCATTTATTTAAGTATTAACATCAATCGATATGGACGTTGACTATCATGGACGCCCACCATTTTGACGCCAATTGGCCCTTCGGCCAGAACTTAAAAACATATAGAAACCATGCGTACGATGTATATATATATACATGCAATATATGTGGTATAGTATACACACCATCACACATGCAAACATACAATATTTATAACCTATTTACACACATGCACACATAAGTATCACTAACTAATACGTACGTAGATATATATATATACATGCACACACAAGCTTGAATTATCCACACATGAAATAAAACAACAAAATTCGAGGGCCTTACACCCTCTCCCCCTTAAAAAAACTTCGTCCTCGAAGTTGAACGACACTACTCAAATAAAAGGGGATACTTCTTCCTCATCTCATCCTCAAGCTCCCAAGTAGCCTCCTCTCGCGAAAAGTTCTGCCATAGAACTTTCACCGACGCAATACTCTTGTTCTGGAGATGCTGAACCTTCCGATCCAGAATAGCTACTGGTTGCTCCACATACGACAGATCTGGCTGGATCTCCACTGGCTCGTGACTTATCACATGAGATGGATCTCGAACATATTTCCTGAGCATAGATACGTGGAATACAGGGTGAACACTAGCTAAAGCTGGGGGTAAAGCTAGCTCATATGCCACGTTGTCCAGTCGTCTGAGAATCTCATACGGGCCAATGAATCTAGGGCTTAACTTACTATGCCTGCCAAACCTGACTACACCATGAGTAGGTGATATCTTCAAGAAGACATGCTCACCCGCCTCGAACTCTAGATCCTTCCTCCTGTTGTCGGCGTAGCTCTTCTGCCTATCCTGCGCCGCAACAAGCCTCTTTCTAATCATTGAATCTTATCCGAAGTCTCCTGAACTAACTCTGGACCGATCAACTGCCTATCGCCTATCTCCTCCCAACACAAGGGAGATCTACAGGGCCTACCATACAACGCCCCAAATGGAGCCATACCAATGCTCGCATGAAAGCTGTTGTTGTATGCGAACTCCATTAAAGGTAGATGACGTTCCCAATCATCCTTCCAATCCAGCACACACGCTCTCAACATATCCTCGAGCGTCTGGATAGTCCTCTCAGACTGTCCATCTGTCTGGGGATGAAACGCCGAACTGAGCTTCAGCTCCGAACCTAATGCATCCTGAAGACCCTTCCACAATCTCAAAGTAAATCTCGGATCTCGATCCGAAATGATCGACTTCGGCACACCATGCAATCTAACCACAATACTAACATACAATCTAGCTTAGCTCTCAATAGACTGCTTCTTCTTCATAGGTAAGAAATGTGCAGTCTTCAAGAATCTATCTACAACTACCCAAATCGAGTCATTGCCCCTTCTAGATCGAGGCAAACCCGAAACAAAGTCCATAGTGACAGCTTCCCACTTCCATACTGGGATCTCCATCCTTTGCATAAGGCCGGATGGTCGCTGTCGCTCTGCCTTCACTTGCTGACACACTAGACATCGGGACACATAATCCGCCACATCCCTCTGCATGCCAGACCACCAAAATTACCTCTTCAAATCCTAGTACATCTTAGTGTTACCCGGATGAATAGAGAATCACGATCTATGAGCTTCCGCTAACACATGCTCACGGACATCTACCAAATCAGGGACACAGACACGGTGATGGAATCTAATCACGCCATCCTCATCATGAGCAATGCCCGCCTTGCCCACTAACTCTTGGAGTCTAGGGTCGGCTTTCTACTGCTCGATCACCTCATCCAAAACGAGGACCTAAGAGATAACTGAGCTACAAAATCCTGGCATAGAGATGGCTCTAACTCAGTCATCGAGCATGCCGCATCCTCCAACATCTTCCAATCCTGCTGGAGCGAAGACCTCTTCCTACTTAGAGCATTGGCTACGACATTCTCCTTCCCAGGGTGATACTGAAGGTCAAAGTCATAGTCCTTCAAGAACTCAATATATCTTCTCTGCCTCAGGTTTAATTCCTTTTGGGAGAAAAGATACCTCAAGCTCTTGTGGTCGGTAAACACCTCAAATCTGACACCATAAAGATAGTGTCTCCAGATCTTTAGTGCATGAACCACTGCTGCAAGCTCCAAATCATGAGTCGGATAGTTCTTCTCATGCTCCTTCAACTGACGAGAATCATATGCCACTACCCTTCCTTGCTGCATTAGCACACAACCTAAGCCAATCCGAGACGCATCCGTGTAGATAGCAAAACCCTCTACACCGCTCGGCAAGGCTAACACCGGAGCTGACGTGACCTTAGTCTTCAACAATTGAAAACTACTCTCACACTTCTCAGACCAGACAAACTTCACTCCCTTTCTGGTGAGCTGTGTCAATGGGGCGGCGATGGATGAAAATTCCTCAATAATCGCCGATAGTAACCAACCAAACCCAGAAAACTACGAATCTCCGAAGGGGTTTTGGGAATCTCCCAATCCATAACTGCTTGGACCTTTGCTGGGTCAACTGCAACACCAGCACCGGAGATAACATGCCCGAGGAAATGAACCTCGCGCAACCAGAAATCGCATTTTCTGAATTTAGCAAACAACTTATGCTCACGAAGAACCTCTAACACTACCCTCAAATGCTGACGGTGTGTGGCCTCGTTCGGAGAGTAGACCAGCACATCATCAATGAACACTACAACAAAGCTATCTAAATACGTCCTAAACACCATGTTCATGAGATCCATGAATGCTGCAGGGGCGTTAGTCAACCCGAAAAGAAGGACCAAAAACTCATAATGTCCATAACGGGATCTGAATGCCGTCTTGGACACATCCTCACTCCTAATCCTCAATTGATGATAACCGGACCGCAAATCAATCTTAGAAAAGACTGATGCATCTTGCAATTGGTCAAACAAATCATCAATGCGAGGCAAGGATACCTGTTCTTCACTGTCACTTGGTTTAGCTTTCTATAATCGATGCATAACCTAAGTGATCCATCCTTCTTCTTTACGAATACGACAGGTGCGCCCCAAGGGGAAACACTAGGGTGAATAAATCCCTTATCTAGAAACTCTTGCAACTGCCTCTTTAACTCGGCTAACTCCGCAGGTGCCATCCGATATGGAGCCTTTGAGATAGGAGAGGTGCCCAGAAGCAACTCTATGGTGAACTCTATCTCTCTATCTGGTGGCAATCCAGATAAATCATCGGGAAAGACGTCTGGAATGTCCTGCACTACCTCGATCTCTGCAAGAGTAGGTGACTCATCAGCCTCAGGTACTAACACCACCCTGGCAAGAAAAGCATCACAACCCTTGTTTACCATGCGCATCGCCTTCATGGCAGAGATGACTAACTTTCCCGCCAAGTTCCTTGGCAAGGGATGAGAGAACTCATCCTCACCAGGAATGCGGAAAACAATCCTCTTCCACGACAATCTACTAACGCATAGTGCTCCTCTAGCCAATCCAGACCAAGAATAGCATCAAAGTCCTTCATCTTTATCAAGAAGAAACACCATTCTAGGACTCTATCCTCAATGCACACAGGTAACGACGGAATGCACTTCCTAGTCGATACCGTACCCACAGGTGTGTGCACAGACAAATGGACCTCTAACTCCTCAGACTCTATGGCTGACTCTAGAGCTAACTGCCTAGCGAACCGCTCGGAAATGAACAAGTGAGTGGCACCCGTATCGAACAAAACCCGAGCGTGCACACCTAGAAGTAAAACCGTACCTTCGGTGACATGCTCTGCCTGATCAGCATCCTCTCGTGCTAGAGCAAACACTCGAGCTGGGGCTCAAGGCCTTCCTGGTCTTCCTGTAGTTGCACTGCTGCTGCTATCACTGCTGGGGCTGGCACTCTGCGCTGGACTCCCTGCTGAAGTCTCGGACAATCCTTGATCTTGTGGTCGCTGCTTCCGCACTTCAAGCATTTCCCCGCAATCATCCAACACTCGGAACCACCATGTGTCTTCCCGCAATGGGGACACTCCTTCTTCACACCAGGGAAACGTTGAGAAGGTACCTGTGCACTGCTGGTTATTACTGGGCGCTACGGTGCCTGGTACACTGCTTTCTTCTTGTCCTGCCGCTGGAACGTAGCTACAGGCGTCTTCTGCGAAGCCTTCTTCTCTTCCAGATATTGATCCATCTCACCCTCCTGCCTACAAGCAGCACTAAGTGCCTCGTCCAAGGTACGATGGTCAAACGCCACTAGCCTCGTCCTCAGTGATGGCTTCAGGCCCATCACGAACTTCTTTGCTTTCTTGCGCTCATCTGTCACGATATGAGGTACATATTTAGATAATTCTGCAAACCTGGCCTCATATTCGAGCACGGTCATGGGGCCTTGAGTCAAGGAGAGGAACTCCTGCTCCATCCTGTCCTGGATATGCTCGGGGATGAATTTGGCTCGAAAGAGCCTCACGAACTCATCCCAAGCCACGTCAATAGCTCTGTCCTCGAATCGGATACGCAGTAATGAAGCCCACCACACATCAGCTCTCTCCTGTAACATAACCTTCATAAGCACCAACTAAACAACTTCAACTTAACAGGGGATATAAACAAATAAAACTAGCGCATACCTGTAGCATATAGGTGGCTAAAGTAACCTTATCATCGTCCGCACACCTAATAGCCCGAAGATCTTCTCGATCTCCCTCATCCAGCTTTCTGCTAGTAACGGATCGCTCTCCCCCTTAAAAGAGGGTGGCAGCATCCTCTTGAATCTTTCCATGATGGAAGGTCCACCATGGTTCTGAGCTGGAACTTGAGCCTGCTACATCAAACAACAAATAATACACATTCAACATAACATCATACAATTAAATAAAACAGACTACTCTTTGATTGATTATGCTAACCCGAGCCTCCAACTGAGCCTGGAGTGTAGCCTGGGTGTGGGCCTGCGTCTGCATGGCCTGCACCAAACCTTGCATGAACACTCCATAATCCACAGGCGGCGGTGGGGGAAGTATAGGACCCTGTGGTGCCGGGGCCTGCTGCTCCGCCTGCTCCTCACGCCTCTGCTCGCCCTCACGAGCAGACACACCACCACGTCTACCTCTCGAAGCCATGGCTGCAATAAATTTCAGCCACCATTAGAGTTATGCTATTTAATTTTCTAACCATTTTTCTTATCTATTTTCCACTCATTATTAATGTTTTCTACACATGTGGACATTCCTATGTAGACTTAGCATGTAATGGGGATGATGACTTATATATATATTCATGTGCAATCTCAACTGGTTGCTCTGATACCAATATCTGCGACGACCCTCCTTATACCGGTACAATTATACCAATCCACGTCGGTATAGTGAGTCCCGTCACAGTGGGACATTTACCCAACACTAGTACACATGGCTGAGATGCTCATAAATATAGATACAGAGTAGGGAAAATAAAAGAACTACTTGTCATTACATTTCATCATCCACATTTAACATACATGGTTCAAATAACAATTTTAAGAGAACTGAAGTCCACATAAATAAATTACTAAAATCAGATTACATAGCTTGTCCACAATTACATAATAGTTCTATTACAATGCCTCATTACATACTATGAAAGCAAAAGTCACAACGTCGACTCCACCAAGCTACTCGCCACGCTCGGAGTCACTCTCCACTGTCTCCTCCAAAGGTGTCGGGTCACCAACTAAACCTGTACGCCGAAGTAAGGAGTGAGTCTAAGAGACTCAGCAAATAACTCCATACACATCATTCATGCATACATCACAGTAGGTTCTACATTCCAATGCACGAAGCAAAACATATAGCATGCTTGAACATTGATAAGAGACAACCTATCATGGTATTTCTACAAAATTTAAAACATATGGTACATGACTTAAGACATTCCAAAATAAATATCTTATCACATGCTTACTACTCATTCAATCACATTAAGCTACGACATGATAGCAACTAACATGGGATTCTCACATGCATAAAAGGAAACATTCCTATCATGGTTTCTACACATTCTTACACATACACACTATCATTTCATACACTTTAAGGTTGCTGTTTTGACATGGATTTAGCAATTCGCATCCCTTCGCATGAGAGCTACATTGCCGATTATACTACAACATGATAACAATTTAACACGGATTTGTTCACACATAATTGAGACATACTCCTATCATGGATTCTACACATTTTTACACCTATAAAGCATCATCATAAACACATTAGGTTGCTGTTATAACATTATTTCACATTAACATATCATGGATCACAATTTCACAATCTAACGTATTTGTTTCACATGTTTGCACAATTACTCATTCACATAGGTCTCTTTTTACACATTGCACATTTTCACATATTCACACTACACAATTTACACATATTCACATTCACATTTCACACATTTACATTCACATTTCACATTTAGTGCCGTGACACATAGTCCAAACCACCATTAGAAGGACACATCACATACACATAACACATAGACGCCACCTAGGCAATACAGTGACGACTCTTGGACTGCGCAGACTGGGAGAACAAGTCTCCACCCTAACCAGTGGTACTTGTCCACCTCCAGGATTTCATCCTAATGCCCTTAGGATCTTAACACATTTAACCTTCCCATGGGGACTTTTCCATGGTACGGTTCCACGGCCCTCTATGGAAGTAGTGTCGCACATGGCACATTCTTACACATTACACATTCCGATTTTAACAACATATTACACATGTCTTTACATTCTCCCACTTATACACATGGCTCTGTTTTCCTATTCATGATACTGCTGTTGACAGAAATCAAACATTCAGTACCTTACACTAATCAGGTTGAAACATATATAATCAACCATGTTCATATTAGCATGCGTTTAACACTCGTTTTCGCATGGAAATTTCATAGAGTACTCTATCGTTATCCAAATAACAAGAAATTTTAACCACACACTATTTGCAGGTTCATGACCTCACATGCAATTTCCAGATTTTTCTGAGTTATCATATATTTACAGAAATTAGAACATTCAGTCTCATGCTATTCATAATTCAATTTAACATGGATCATAACATGAATATCAATTTGACAGTTCACAGCCCTGAACCTGACATACACATTGTCACAGAATTTCCCCCGGATTTATTGCACAACACACAATTTACTGTAAATTTTACAAAACCTACGCATGTTTTCTATTTCCAAAACAGAAATTGCAATAAATCACCTGAGCATGGAAAATTTCCCAAAATTTCAGAACAGAGACTGAAATACCTATTCATGGTCTAACAAAATTATGGCATTCAAGCTCCTTATGAATTACGCAACAGTAACTAACATGATCAAGGTCTTATCATACATGCATTTTCATAAATAAAACCATTGATGCCATTTACAGAAATTCATAAGAGTCTCACCACACATTCCACAATTCATATTACATAACATATACGTTTACAATATATCCTCATGCGAAATCTTTTGTAAATTATTCATATAAAAGAAGAACAACTCACTGTTCTGTCCTGAAGAACTTAACGGCATAGGTTGGCCGTTAAAGGAGCTTAACGACATCATTGTTGGCCGTTAATTGAAGATCTTAACGGCAAGGGATCTTGCCGTCAAGTTTAGGTCTGTGCAAAAATACAGACCCGAGCTCCAAAAGAAGCAGAATTGGGAGGGATCCAGGACACGATAGAATCTCATAAAAATAATAAACCCTACTAGACACCTACAAGGACGAAGTGGATGGGTTACTTGCCTCTTAATAATCTCCAAAGGGATCAAAGGTGTCATCGAAGCTCTCCTTGGGCAGTCCCAAGAAGCCTCCAAAAGGCTCTCCTCCGGGTTCTGAGGTGTTGTAACTTCCAGTCCGTGGTCGGGGAAGCATCCTCCTATGTCCAAGCTAGCTTCTAGTTGCTGTAGATCGTCGGATGAAGCTCCAAACCGCCGGATCAAAGCATGCAAAGTCCAGCTCTCCACCAGTTCGAGCTAGGGTTTTCTCTCCTCTTGCAAAAGGCCAAGAGAAGTCCTTGTAGGTTTCAAAGGGTTTAGTTATAAGAGAATGGGTTGGGACATCACGCAGGGTGATGTGAATGCTTGATAGCCGTTGGGGACATCTCCCCAATGGCTGGGCTTGCTTGCCCCCAGAATTTCGGGGTCTGCATCGCATGCAGGTTAGTGATATTAACGTCCACATTCATGGCCGTTTATTTAAGTATTAACGTCAATTGATATAGACATTGACTATCATGGACGTCCACCATGTTGACGCCAATTGGCCCTTCGGCCAGAACTTAAAAACATGCAGAAACCATGCGTACGATGTATATACATATATACATGCAATATATGTGGTATAGTATACACCCATCACACATGCAAACATACAATATTTATAACCTATTTACACACATGCACACATAAGTATCACTAACTAATACGTACGTAGATATTTTACATACATGCACCACAAGCATGAATTATCCACACATGAAATAAAGCAACAAAATTTGAGGGCCTTACAGGACTTGTCAATATTCAAAATGAGCTATAAACCTTTATGAAAGAATGTCAAAGTTGACAAGGTATGTAGCTGGGAGATATGACCATGAAAGAGCCTCACCTTCAAGTGATTTGTAGAATAAATGGACAAGTAGGTCTCGATCATGAAACCATTGACAAGATCCATAAGAAATTTGGCAAGGTGAAAGTGAGGATCAGTAGTCCCATCATACCTCCTATATTTAGGAAACTTGAATCCTGGTGGAAATGTACAGGTGGGAGTTTGCAATAGCTCTTCCAAGAATGAGACTTCGGCAAATATTTAGCTAGGAGCATCCTGACATACCCCTCCATCTCACTCCTATGGATGTAGTCTTGTGGTGGAGGAGCTTTAGGAGTGGTAGAGTGCATTGATTTGCAGGGAATGGTGGATCGAACTTGTGTAGAGGTCCTAGATTGAGTACTAATGTTGGACGGGACCCTACCACTAGGAACATTAGGTTGAGCTTGAGACTTGGCCTGGGGGATTGGAGTAGAAGCACAAGATGTCTTGCTCCTGGACAAGAACTGAAGGAGCTGACTGGGGGAGTAACGTGAAAGGAGATGAGACACCTCCATATCCTCTTGGGGGTGGAGAGGAGTTGAGGAAGAAGATCGCTGAAAAAATGAGTTTTCCATTGGTTACTTCCATTCAAGCTCATGTATCAGGTTAGCATACACAGTGAACTCATCCATCAGGTTCTTCTTTAGGTAATTAAGCAGAACATGTTAACAATGTGAAAAATAGACAACAATGATGATTGACGTCAACACACATGGGGACGATATGTACTATCGTGAAAAAGATAGACGACAAGCGAGCTTGTTGTCAACACTGAACATCAGACCATTTCTCAAGAGTTGCGTCCCAGATAGCTTTTAAACTTATTTTGGCCAAGCTTAGAATGATTTTCTTGATTGTTCTCTCAAGATGAGAGGGAGACAGGGTATGGCCAACACAGTGTAGACTCGTGAGCTCACAACACACAACCTGAGTTTTCTAGACAAAGGGTGAAGGTCCTCTTGCTTATATCGTGAGGGAATCCACAGAATGTAGGGACTTACAGAATTCTCGTTTGGCACCGATCCAATTTACCTGAGAGGGAATCCCCAAGTAAAAGACCGTGAACCAAAGAGGGGGCTGTCCTAGAACGTGTGAAGAGCCTAGCAATGATGAGAAGAGCTCAGATCGTGTCCCAACTCAAACAGGAAGAAAACAGTGATAAATAAGAAAGAAAAAAAAAATGGAACAACAAGAAAGCACATAAACATGGTCACTGCAAAACTTAACAACATGATATTTGATGTCTAGATCTCTTAAAATAAGGCCCAAGTAACGAAATTGTACACCATTTAGATGAGGTTAACAGCTGGAAAGTCTGACATTAAGATCATCTCACTGCAGCACATTTTCATGTTTAAACATGGTACACAAATAGCATGTAAGCTAGACATTCAGGCAGCATGAAAGCTAAACAATAAAAAGAATCTGATAACTTGCAGATATCGACGTTAAGCTTTGCAAATCTGATGCATAGCTAACAACAAGAAATAGTTATGTGCAAAACCTAGCTGGAACAAATACCAGAAAGAGCACCATGGATACCATGAAATAAAGTGTGATTTGCAGAATGTGCAATTAAAATGATAGGAAGAATGAAGAGCATAACCGTGGCAAGCAGTGTGTGTCCCACCGTGATCGCAAAAAATTGTAGACGTTATTTTTCGGTGATGAACATCTACATTCATCTTGGCGAAAAGATGGAACGGGGAAATGATGAGTGATTGCCAGGGACATTTTACCTCTGCCCAGAGGAAATGTGATCGTGTAATGCCTCGATGTGGAGATGATGGGCTCTTCACTCCTCCTTCGGCCGGCCTAAGGATGAGGGCTCCACAGTGTAGCTTCAATTTTCTTGCAAAGAAACAAACACAAAAGACCCATTAGACTGAAAATTATGGTAGCATGCGCTCACATATATGAAAAACACACACAATCGGGGGGCATCTTACCGGTTGGAGGCTTGAGAAGGAAGACGGCGAAACGTTATGACCGCCTTCCCTCCCTCCTTTGTTTATAGAAAATTCCTCTAAATTGAGTATTGGAAAGGATGCACTACGTGAGTGTGTGCATGGATGTGGTAAAGATGTATTATATGTGAGACTGCAAGCTAAACAAAATAGAGAGGAGGAAGAGAAGGAGGTCCCTATCTATGCAGACGCAGTGATGAAGAAATCTTCTTCAGGGCAACGTGCTGACTTTGACGTTGGCATACTCATCGCCGTATTGTTCCACCGGATGGCATCCTGCAAAGGAGGTGACAGTGAAATGTAACTTGAAGCTGAGCTCCTCTGGTGACTGTGTAGGGTTGAGAGGATGCCGACGTCGTATCCGAGGGAGAGGTGAGTGTAGAGGAGGAGGAAGCTGAGGTGCCGACAATTAATGTTGTGATGGAGTCAGAGCTGCAGTTGGTGTGTGTGACTGCCAAAGACCCGCCGACTGGGTGGTGCACGAGGTGGTTTCTCCTCGTGTGTGGATAAGTGCATGCGTAGAGGCAATTGTTGGGGTTTAATTGTTTAGATTTAAATGGGGTTGGATTTATGTGGATATTTGTGGGTAGCTTATGTAGGTTGCATTTGTTTATGGGTTTTAAATAGATGTGGATGGGATGCTTCACATGGGTTACGTGGGTATATATGACTTGTTGATATATATATATTTTAATGGGTTTTAATTAATGGGCATGGTTGGATGGGATTTATGTTACACTATATTTTAATTGGGTTGAATTCAAAATGAATATATGTGACTTACGGTGTTTATTTATTTTCTTTTTCTCTCTTTTAATGGGTTGGGTTGTTAATGGATTTTAAATGGATTTAAGGTGGTGTGGTACGAAGTTATGTTGTGGGTGTGGTAAGTTTATTAAATGGGTATTTTGTTGGTTTTTATTTAGGATATTATGGGTTGTTTATTTATGTGGGTTGATTTTTAATTATTTTTAGTTGTTGAGTTTTAATCAGAATGGGTTTTATGTGGATTTATGGAACTCAACTATGGTTTTTGTATTTAGTTCTTTTTTTATTTAGATTTTAAGTGGGGTTTTAATTGATGGGTATGGTTAGTTTTATTTATTGAGCTTTATGGTTTCATGTGTGAGCTATATTTTAATTGTTGTTTTCATGGATTTAAAATTTTGTGTATTTAATTATTTAATATCCATTATGGGATTGGTTAAGGTTGGTTTAAGTGGTGGTGATGATTTTTATTTTTTGTGAATTTTACAGATTATGTAAGTTTTATTTATTTGGATTTTAAGTTGGATTTAAGTGGATTTTAGCATGGCACCGAGCACACCACAGGAGACAGCTGAAAGTTGGCGGAAATGGTAAGCACACATGCACCGCGGGCTAAACAAGGGCTAACAACAGAAGAGGCTACCTCCAGAGAAAATGTAGGCGATATATGATTGTGTCGCCAAAAGATCATGACGACAATGAATTTTGCCGCTCAAAATGTCAGGTGACCAAGCTCTTGTCATCATAAATGGAGCGACAACAATCGGGCCCGACGACAAGGGCACGAGCTACCCTGGGGATCTTAATGGAGATAACATTGCGCCACTAATAATGGGCCTAATGGGCTAAGAATGAGCCTTGCGAGGGTGGTCCAAAAAAGCACGTCTACCAGAGTAACCCAGGGAGTGTGCCGTTAACAGGTGTCAACTGTGACGACCCTCATTATACCGGTACGGTTACCAACCCACGTCGGCATAGTGAACGATGTCACAGTGGGACATTTACCCAACGCTTACATACGATTGAGATAGCACAATATAAATACAGAGTAGCGGAAGTAAAGAACCAGTCTTTCATTCATCTCATCATCCACATTAACATACATGATTCATGTAACAATTTAAAGATCTAAAGTCCACATAATCCACATAAAGAAGTGCTAAAATAAAATACATAGTTTGTCCTTGATTACATGATATTCTAATACACTACCTTACAATACATACTATGAAATCACAAAATGTCACAAGTGAACTCCAAAGAGCTAGTCTCCACGCTCGGAGTCGCTCTCCACTACCTCTTCTAACGGTGTAGCGTCACCACTAAACCTGTACGCCGAAGCAAGTAATGAGTCTAAAAGACTCAGCAAATAACACCACATATCATCATACATGCATATATCATAGTAGGTTTTCATCCCAAGTCACAAGACAAAACATGTAGCATGCTTGACATCAATAAGAGACAACCTATCATTGTAATTCTACCAAATTAAACACATGGTTCATGATTTCAGATTTTCAAAGTAAAACGTCCTATCACATGCTTTCTACTTATTCCATCACATAAAGATTTTACCTCCAATTAAGCAAAACATGAGAGCAACCAAACATGGTGTGCTTTCATACCTGCAAGAAGACCTTCCTATCATGCTTTCTACACATTCTTGTACATGCACATTGTCGTTTTATACACTTTTAGCTTTCTGTTTTGACATGAATTAGAAACTCACAACCATCACATGAGAGCTACAATCTCAATTAACTATATCATGGTGGCGCTTAAACATGGAAACGTTTACACACAAGCAAGAAATGCTACTAGCATGGATCCTACGCATTTGTACACATGTAAAACATTTTCATAACTACAATTAGGTTGCTGTTATGACACAAGTTCAACATTAACATATCATGGATCACCACATTCATCATCTAACACATTAGTTTCACATGTTTGCACAATTTCCTCATTCACATAGTTCACTTTTACACATTGCACATTTACACGTTCACATTACACGACTTACACATGTACACATTCACATTTTTTTTTCACACTTTAGTGCCGTGACACATAGTCCAAACCACCATTAGAAGGACACATACACATCACATACACATAGACGCCACCTAGGCAACACAGTGACAACTCTTGGACTGCGCAGACCGGGAGAACAAGTCTCCACCGTAACAAGTGGTACTTGTCCACCTCCAGGATTTCATCCTAATGCCCATAGGATTTAACACATTGAACCTTCTCATGGGGACTTTTCCATGATACGGTTCCACGGCCCTCTATGGAAGCAGTGTCACATTGGCACAGTCTTACACATTACACATACCATTTTAGTACACATTTACACAAGACATCCTCATACCTTTTCATTCTCTCTCTCTCACACATGGCTCTGTTTTTTCCTAGCATGATGCTATTGATACAGGGATTAACATTCAGCTAACTTGCATTAATCAGGTTGGAAAAACACATCATTAAGTCATATTCATGATAACATGCATTTATCACATTTTTCACATGAAATTTTCATAACACACTTTGCAGTCATCAGAATAGCATGAAAATTTAACCACATACTCATTTCAGGTTCATAATCTTACATGAAATTTTCCAGATTTTTCAGAGTTAACATATATTTTCAGAAATTGAAACATTCAACCTCATATTCCATAATTCAATTCCACACCGAACACAACATGATTAGCAGATTCAACAGACCTCAACCCTGAACCCAACATATACCTTATCATAGGAATTTCCCCCGATTTATTACACAACACACAATTTACTAGAAATTTCACAAACCCTATGCATGTTTTCTATTTTCAGAACAGAAATTTACAGTAATTCATGCGAGCATGGAGAATTTCAGAAATTGCAGGGCACAGACTGACCCCTACACACATGGTTCAAAAATTTAGGGCACCCAAATTCCTCACGAGTTGCACAACAGAAACTAACATGATATAGGATTTTTATCATACATACATTTTCATAAATGACACCCTTCATACCAATTTCAGAATTGTAAGGACCTCACCACACATACCACCATTCATAATACATCATAGTACGGTTACCATATATCCTCATGCGAGAACCTCGAAAATTATCATATAGAAGGAGAGAACAGCTCACTGTTCTGTCCTGACGATCTTAACGGCATAGTCTGGCCGTTAATGGAGCTTAACGGCAACATCGTTGGCCGTTAATGAAGATCTTGGCGGCAAGGGAGCTTGCCGCCAAGTTCAGGTCTGTGCAGAAATACAGACCCGAGCTCCAAAATACAAGAAGAATGGGGGATCCAGGACTCGATTTAAAATCTGTAAAAATAACAAAACCCTACTAGACATCTACATGGACGAAATGTAAGGGTTACTTTCCTTTAAACAAGTCTCCAAAGGGATTAAGATGGTGGTGAAGCTCTCCTTGGGCAGTCCCAAGAAGCCTCCACAAATGTTCTCCTCCGGGTTCTAGGTTGGTGTAGAAGCTAAACCGCGGCTGGGGAAGTCTTTCCCGATGTTCCAGCTACCCTCCTGATGCAGTAGGTCGCCGGATGAAGCCTTGAATCGCCGGATTGAAGCCTCCAAAGTTCAGTCTTTATGTAGCTCCAAGCTAGGGTTTTCTCTATCTCTTGAAAGAGGTCAAGAGAGGTTGTCTGGTGTAGAAGGGTGTGTGGTTTATAGCAAAGGGGTTGGGGAACCCCGGAGAGGTGATGTGAAAGCCTGTTAGCCGTTGGGGACATCTCCCCAATGGCTGGGCTTGCTTGCCCCCGGAGTTTCAAGGTCTGCAATGCATGCAGGTCAGAGATCTTAACGTCCACATCCATGGACGTTGGCTTAAGTATTGGCATCCATCGAGGTGGACGCTGACTCAGCATGGGCGTCCATCCATGTGGACACCAACTGGGTCCTTCGGCCAGAACTCAAAACATGCAGAAACCATGCTTAACTTATACCTATGTACATGCTATACATATACATTATCATGTACACACTACCACCATGCAATTCATACATTATTTACAACTAATTATACACATGCACACATAAGTATAACTAGTTAATACATACGTAGATATGTACATCTATGCATACACAAACATGAATTATTTACACGAAATAAAATAATGCAACAAAATTCGAGGGCCTTACACCCTCTCCAACTTAACGAAACTTCGTCCACAAAGTTTAAACAAAACTACTCAAACAAACAGGGATACTTCTTCTTCATCGCATCATCAAGCTCCCAAGTAGCCTCCTCTCGCGAGAAGTTCCGCCATAGAACTTTCACCGACGCAATTCCCTTTTTCGGAGATGCTGAACCTTCCGGTCAAGAATAGCTACTGGTGGCTCCACATACGACAAATCTGGTTGAATCTCCACTGGCTCATGACTGATCATATGAGATGGATCTCAAACATACTTCCTGAGCATAGAAACGTGGAAAACAGGATGAACACTAGCTAAAGCTGGGGGTAAAGCTAGCTCATATGCCACGCTGCCCAATCGTCTGAGAATCTCATACGGGCCAATGAATCTAGGGCTCAACTTACTATGCCTGCCAAATCTGACGACACCACGAGTAGGTGATATCTTCAAGAAGACATGTTCACCCACCTCGAACTCCAAATCCTTCCTTCTGTTGTCGACGTAGCTCTTCTGCCTATCCTGCACGTAACAAGCCTCTTCCTGATAAGCTGGACCTTATCCGAAGTCTCCTGAACTAACTTCGGACCGATCAGCTACCTATCACCGGTCTCCTCCCAACATAAAGGAGATCTGCAAGGCCTACCATACAACGCCTCAAATGGAGCCATACCAATACTCGCATGAAAGCTGTTGTTGTATGCGAACTCCACTAGAGGTAAATAATGCTCCCAATCATCCTTCCAATCCAGTACACACACTCTCAACATATCCTCGAGCATCTGGATATTCCTCTCGGACTGTCCATCAGTCTGCGGATGAAATGCCGAACTGAGCTTCAGCTCCGAACCTAACGCATGCTGAAGACCCTTCCACAACCTCGAAGTAAATCTCAGATCTCGATCCGAAATGATCGACTTCGGCACACCATGCAATCTAACCACACTACTAACATACAATCTAGTTAAGCTCTCAACCGACTGCTTCTTCTTCATAGGTAAGAAATGCGCAGTCTTCGAGAATCTATCTACAACTACCCAAATCGTGTCATTGCCCCTTCTAGATCGAGGCAAACCCGAAACAAAGTCCATAGTGACAGCTTCCCACTTCCACACTGGGATCTCCATCCTTTGCATAAGGCCGGATGGTCGCTGTCGCTCGGCCTTTACTTGCTGGCATACTAAACACCGGGACACATAATCCACTACATCCCTCTTCATGCCGGATCACCAAAAGGACCTCTTCAAATCCTGGTACATTTTCGTGTTACCCGATGAATAGAGAATCTCGACCTGTGAGCTTCCGCTAACACATGCTCACGGACATCTACCAAATCAGGGACACAAACACGGTGATGGAATCTAATCTCACCGTCCTCATCACGAGCAATGCCAGCCTTGCCCACTAACTCTAAGAGTCTAGGGTCGGCTTTCTGTTGCTCGATCACCTCATCCAAAACCGAAGACCTAAGAGATAACTGAGCTATAAAAGCCTAGCATAGCGATGGCTCTAACTCAGTCAACGTGCAAACCGCATCCTCCAACATCTTCCAATCCGGCTGGAGTGATGGCCTCTTTCTACTCAGAGCATCTGCTACGACATTCGCCTTCTCAGGGTGATACTGAAGGCGAAGTCATAGTCCTTCTAGAACTCAATCATCTTCTCTGCCTCAGGTTTAATTCCTTTTGGGAGAAAAGATACTTCAAGCTCTTGTGATCGGTAAACACCTCAAATCTGACACCATAAAGATAGTGCCTCCAGATCTTTAGTGCATGAACCACTGCTGCGAGCTCCAAATCATGAGTCAGATAGTTCTTCTCATGCTCCTTCAACTGACGAGAAGCATAAGCCACTACCCTTCCTTGCTGCATTAGCACACAGCCTAAGCCAATCCGAGACGCATCCGTGTAGATAGCAAAACCCTCTACACCGCTCGGTAAGACTAACACCGGAGCTGAAGTGAGCTTAGTCTTCAATAATTGAAAACTACTCTCACACTTCTCGGACCAGTCAAACTTCACTCCCTTTCTGTCAGCTGTGTCATAGGGCGGCGATGGTTGAAAATCCCTCAATAAATCTCTGATAGTAACCAGCCAAACCCAGAAAACTACGAATCTCCGAAGGGGTCTTGGGAGTCTCCCAATCCATAACTGCCTGGACCTTTGCTGGATCAACTGCAACACCAGCACCGGAGATAACATGCCTAGGAAATGAACCTCGCGCAACCAGAAATCACACTTGCTGAACTTAGCATACAGCTTGTGCTCACAGAGGACCTCTAATACTACCCTCAAATGCTGACGGTGTGTGGCCTCGTCCGAAGAGTAGACCAGCACATCATCAATAAACACCACAACAAAGCTATCTAGATATGGCCTAAACACCCTGTTCATGAGATCCATGAACGCTGCAGGGGCGTTGGTCAATACGAAAGGAATAGCCAAAAACTCATAATGTCCATAACGGGATCTGAATGCCGTCTTGGACACATCCTCACTCCGAATCCTCAACTGATGATAACCAGATCGCAAATCAATCTTAGAAAAGACTGATGCATCTTGCAACTGGTCAAACAAATCATCAACACATGGTAAGGGATACCTGTTCTTCACAGTCACTTGGTTCAGCTTTTTGTAGTCAATGCATAACCTAAGTGACCCGTCTTCTTCTTGACGAATAATACAGGTGCGCCCCAAGGGGAAACACTAGGGCAAATAAATCCCTTATCTAGCAACTCTTGCAACTGCCTCCTCAACTCGGCTAACTCCGCAGGTGCCATCCGATATGGAGCCTTCGAGATAGGAGAGGTCCAGGAAGCAACTCTATAGTGAACTCTATCTCTCTATCTGGTGGCAATCCAGACAAATCATCAGGAAAGATGTCTAGAAAATCCTACACTACCTCAATCTCTACAAGAGTAGGTGACTCATCAGCCTCTGGTACTAATACCACGCTGGCAAGAAAAGCGTCACAACCTTGTTTACCATGCGCATCGCCTTCATGGCAGAGATGACCATCTTTCCTGCCAAGTTCCTTGGCAAGGGATGAGAGAACTCGTCCTCCGCAGGAATGCAGACAGCAATCCTCTTTCCACGACAATCTACTAACGCATAGTGCTCCTCTAGCCAATCCAGACCAAGAATAGCATCATAGTCCTTCATCTTTAGCAAGAAGAAACACCTTCTAAGACTCTATCCTCAATGCACACAGGTAACAGTGGAATGCACTTCCTAGTCGATACCGTACCCGCAGGGGTGTGCACAAACAAAGGGACCTCTAACTCCTCAGACTCTACGCCTGACTCTAGAGCTAACTGCCTAGCGAACCGCTTGGAAATGAATGAGTGAGTAGCACCCATATCAAACAAAACCCAGCGTGCACACCTTGAAGTAAAACTGTACCTTCGGTGACATGCTCTACCTGCTCGGCGTCCTCGCGCGCTAAAGCAAACACTCGAGCTGGGGCTCGAGGCCTTCCTGGTCTTCCTGTAGTTGGCACAGCTGCCGCTACCGCTGTTGGGGCTGGCGCTCCACGCCGGACTCCCTGCTGAAGTCTCAAACAATCCTTGATCTTGTGGTCGCTACATCCGCACTTCAAGCACTTTCCCGTATCATCCAACATTCGGAACCACCATGTGTCTTCCCACAGTGGGGACACTCTTTCTTCACACCAGGGGAACGTACAGAGGGTACTTGAGTACTGCCGACTGCCACTGATCGCTGCTGTGTCTGGTACACCGCTTTCTTCTTATCCTGTCGCTGGAACGTAGTTGCAGGTCTCTTCTGCGAAGCCTTTTCTCTTCAAGGTATTGCTCCATCTCACCCTCCTATCTGCAAGCAGCAGACAAGAAATAACAGTGTAGCGTGACCAACTAAATCTCTGCTGAAGCAAGTAGTGAGTCTAAAAGACTCAGCAAATAACACCACATATATCATACATGCATATATCATAGCAGGTTTTCATCCCAAGTCACAAGACAAAACATGTAGCATGCTTGACATCAATAAGAGACAACCTATCATGGTAATTCTACCAATTAAACACATGGTTCATGATTTCATATTTTCCAAAGTAAAACATCATATCACATGCTTTCTACTTATTCCATCACATAAAGGTTTTACCTCCAATTAAGCAAAACATGAGAGCAGCCAAACATGGTGTGCTTTCATACATGCAAGGAGACCTTCCTATCATGCTTTCAAACATTCTTGTACATGCACATTGTCGTTTATACACTTTTAGCTTGTTGTTTTGACATGAATTAGAAACTCACAACCAATCATGAGAGCTACAATCTCAATTAAATATATCATGGTGGCGCTAAAACATGGAAACGTTTACACATAAGCAAGAAATGCTACTAGCATGGATCCTATGCATTTGTACACATGTAAAACATTTTTCATAACTACAATTAGGTTGCTGTTATGAACAAGTTCAACATTAACATATCATGGATCACCATTTCATCATCTAACACATTCACATGTTTGCACAATTTCCTCATTCACATAGTTCACTTTTTACACATTGCACATTTACACATGTTCACATTACACGACTACACATGTACACATTTACATTTTTCACACTTTAGTGCCGTGACACATAGTCCAAACCACCATTAGAAGGACACAGACATCACATACACATAGACGCCACCTAGGAAATACAGTGACGACTCTTGGACTACGCAGACTGGGAGAACAAGTCTCCACCCTAACCGGTGGTACTGTCCACTCCCAGAATTTCATCCTAATGCCCATAGGATTTAACACATTGAACCTTATCATAGGGACATTTCCATGATATGGTTCCACGGCCCTCTATGGAAGCAGTGTCACACTTGGCACAGTCTTACACATTACACATACCGATTTTAGTACACATTTACACAAGACATCCTCATACTTTTCATTCTCTTCTCAACACATGGCTCTATTTTTCCTAGCATGATGCTACTGATAACAGGGAGTAACATTCACTAACTTGCATTAATCAGGCTGGAAAACACATCATTGAGTCATATTCATGATAACATGCATTTATCACTTTTTTCAAATGAAATTTTCATAACACACTTTGCAGTCATCAGAATAGCATGAAAATTTAACCACATACTCATTCAGGTTTTACAATCTTACATGAAATTTTCCAGATTTTTCAGAGTTAACATATATTTTCAGAAATTGAAACATTCAGCCTCATATTATCCATAATTCAATTCCACACCGAACACAACTTGAATAGCAGATTCAACAGACCTCAACCTGAACCCAACATATACCTTATCACAGGAATTTCCCCCAAATTTATTACACAAACACAATTTACTAGAAATTTCACAAACCCTACGCATGTTTTCAATTTTCAGAACAGAAATTTACAGTAATTCATGCGAGCATGGAGAATTTCAGAAATTGCAGGGCACAGACTGACCCCTACACACATGGTTCATAAATTAGGGCACCAAATTCCTCACGAGTTGCACAAACAGAACTAATATGATCTAGGATTTTTATCATACATGCATTTTTCATAAATGACACCCTTCATCCAATTTCAGAAATTGTAAGGACCTCACCACACATACCACCATTCATAATACATATCATAGTATGGTTACCATATATCCTCATGCGAGAACCTCGAAAAATTATCATATAGAAGGAGAGAACAGCTCACTGTTCTGTCCTGACGATCCTAACGGCATAGTCTGGCCGTTAAAGGTGCTTAACGTCAACATCGTTGGCCATTAATGAAGAACTTGCGGCAAGGGAGCTTGCCGCAAGTTCATGTCTGTGCAGAAATACAGACCCGAGCTCCAAATACAAGAAGAATGGGGGATCCAGGACTCGATTTAAAATCTGTAAAAATAACAAAACCCTACTAAACATCTACATGGACGAAATGTGAGGGTTACTTGCCTTTAAACAAGTCTCCAAAGGGATTAAGATGGTGGTGAAGCTCTCCTTGGGCAGTCCCAAGAAGCCTCCACAAATGCTCTCTTCCGGGTTCTAGGTTGGTGTAGAAGCTAAAACGCGGTAGGAGAAGTCTTCCCCGATGTTCCAGCTACCCTCTGATGCAGTAGGTCGCCGGATGAAGCCTTGAATTGCCGGAATAAGCCTCCAAAGTTCAGTCTTTATGCAGCTCCGAGCTAGGGTTTTCTCTATCTCTTGAAAGAGGTCAAGAGAGGTTGTCTGGTGTAGAAGGGGGTGTGGTTTATAGAAAAGGGGTTTGGGGAACCCCGGAGAGGTGATGTGAAAGCATGTTAGTCGTTGGGGACATCTCCCCAATGGCTGGGCTTGCTTGCCCTCGGAGTTTAGGGGTCTGCAACGCATGCAGGTCAGAGATCTTAACGTCCACATCCATGGACGTTGGCTTAAGTATTGGCATCCATCGAGGTGGACGCTGATCAGCATGGGCGTCCATCCATGTGGACGCCAACTGGGTCCTTCGGCCAGAACTCAAAACATGCAGAAACCATGCTTAACTTATACCTATGTACATGCTATACATATGCATTATCATGTACACACTACCACCATGCAATTCATACATTATTTACAACTAATTATACACATGCACACATAAGTATAACTAGTTAATACATACGTAGATATGTACATCTATGCATACACAAACATGAATTATTTACATGAAATAAAATAATGAAAAAAAATTCGAGGGCCTTACACCCTCTCCCCCTTAAAGAAACTTCGTCCTCGAAGTTTAAACAAAACTACTCAAACAAACGGGGATACTTCTTCTTCATCGCATCCTCAAGCTCCCAAGTAGCCTCCTCTCGCGAGAAGTTCCGCCATAGAACTTTCACTGACGCAATACCCTTGTTCCGGAGATGCTGAACCTTCTGGTCAAGAATAGCTACTGATTGCTCCACATACGACAAATCTGACTGAATCTCCACTGGCTCATGACTGATCACATGAGATGGATCTCGGACATACTTCCTGAGCATAGAAACGTGGAAAACAGGATGAACACTAGCTAAAGCTGGGGTAAAGCTAGCTCATATGCCATGCTGCCCAATCGTCTGAGAATCTCATATGGGCCAATGAATCTAGGACTCAACTTACTATGCCTGCCAAATCTAATGACACCACGAGTAGGTGATATCTTCAAGAAGACATGTTCACCCACCTCGAACTCCAAATCCTTCCTTCTGTTGTCGGCGTAGCTCTTCTGCCTATCCTGCGCCGCAACAAGCCTCTTCCTGATAAGCTGGACCTTATCCAAAGTCCTGAACTAACTCCGAAACGATCAGCTACCTATCACTGGTCTCCTCCCAACATAAAGGAGATCTGCAAGGCCTACCATACAACGCCTCAAATGGAGCCATACCAATACTCGCATGAAAGCTGTTATTGTATGTGAACTCCACTAGAGGTAAATGACGCTCCCAATCATCCTTCCAATCCAGTACACACGCTCTCAACATATCCGCGAGCATCTGGATAGTCCTCTCGGACTGTTCATCAGTCTGGGGTGAAACGCCAACTGAGCTTCAGCTCCGAACCTAATGCATGCTGAAGACCCTTTCACAACCTCGAAGTAAATCTCGGATCTCGATCCAAAATGATCGACTTCGGCACACCATGCAATCTAACCACACTACTACATACAATCTAGCTAAGCTCTCAACCGCTGCTTCTTCTTCATAGGTAAGAAATGCGCAGTCTTCGAGAATCTATCTACAACTACCCAAATCGAGTCATTGCCCCTTCTAGATCGAGGCAAACCCAAAACAAAGTCCATAGTGACAACTTCCCACTTCCACACTGGGATCTCCATCCTTTGCATAAGGCCGGATGGTCGCTATCGCTCGGCCTTTACTTGTGGCATACTAAACCCGGGATACATAATCCGCTACATCCCTCTTCATGCCAGACCACCAAAAGGACCTCTTCAAATCCTGGTACATTTCGTGTTACCAGATGAATAGAGAATCTCGACCTATGGCTTCCGCTAACACACACATGCTCACGGACATCTACCAAATCAGGGACACAAACACGGTGATGGAATCTAATCACACCGTCCTCATCACGAGCAATGCCTACCTTGCCCACTAACTCTAAGAGTCTAGGGTCGGCTTTCTGTTGCTCGATCACCTCATCCAAAACGAGGACCTAGGGATAACTGAGCTACAAAAGCCTGGCATAGCGATGGCTCTAACTCAGTCAACGTGCAAGCCGCATCCTCCAACATCTTCCATCCTGCTGGAGAGATGGCCTCTTTTTACTCAGAGCATCCGCTACGACATTCGCCTTCCCAGAGTGATACTGAAGGTCGAAGTCATAGTCCTTCAAGAACTTATCCATCTTCTCTGCCTCAGGTTTAATTCCTTTTGGGAGAAAAGATACTTCAAGCTCTTGTGGTCGATAAACACCTCAAATCTGACACCATAAAGATAGTGCCTCCAGATCTTTAGTGCATGAACCACTGCTGCGAGCTCCAAATCATGAGTCGGATAGTTCTTCTCATGCTCCTTCAACTGATGAGAAGCATAAGCCACTACCCTTCCTTGCTGCATTAGCACACAGCCTAAGCCAATCCGAGACGCATCCGTGTAGATAGCAAACCCTCTACACCGCTTGTAGACTAACACCGGAGCTGAAGTGAGCTTAGTCTTCAATAATTGAAAACTACTCTCACACTTCTCGGACCAGTCAAACTTCACTCCCTTTCTGGTCAGCTGTGTCAATGGGGTGGCGATGGATGAAAATCCCTCAAAAATCACCGATAGTAACCAGCCAAACCCAGAAAACTACGAATCTCCGAAGGGGTCTTGGGAGTCTCCCAATCCATAACTGCCTGGACCTTTGCTGGATTAACTGCAACACCAGCACGGAGATAACACGCCCGAGGAAATGAACCTCGCGCAACCAGAAATCACACTTGCTGAACTTAGCATACAGCTTGTGCTCATGGAGGACCTCTAATACTACCCTCAAATGCTGACGGTGTGTGGCCTCGTCTGAAGAGTAACCAGCACATCATCAATAAACACCACAACAAAGTTATCTAGATACGGCCTAACACCCTGTTCATGAGATCCATGAACGCTGCAGGGGCATTGGTCAATCCGAAAGGAAGAACCAAAAACTCATAATGTCCATAACGGGATCTGAATGCCGTCTTGGACACATCCTCACTCCGAATCCTCAACTGATGATAACCAGATCGCAAATCAATCTTAGAAAAGACTGATGCATCTTGCAACTGGTCAAACAATCATCAATACGAGGTAAGGGATACCTGTTCTTCACAGTCACTTGGTTCAGCTTTCTGTAGTCAATGCATAGCCTAAGTGACCCGTCTTTCTTCTTGACGAATAATACAGTGCGCCCCAAGGGGAAACACTAGGGCAAATAAATCCCTTATCTAGCATTCTTGCAACTGCCTCCTCAACTCGGCTAACTCCGCAGGTGCCATCCGATATGGAGCCTTCGAGATAGGAGAGGTGCCCGAAAGCAACTCTATGGTGACTCTATCTCTCTATCCGATGGCAATCCAGACAAATCATCTGGAAAGACGTCGAAAATCCTGCACTACCTTGATCTCTGCAAGAGTAGGTGACTCATCAGCCTCTGGTACAAATACCACGCTGGCAAGAAAAGCGTCACAACCCTTGTTTACCATGCGCATCGCCTTCATGGCAGAGATGCCCATCTTTCCCGCCAAGTTCCTTGGCAAGGGATGAGAGAACTCGTCCTCACCAGGAATGCGGAAAACAATCCTCTTTCCACGACAATCTACTAACGCATAGTGCTCCTCTAGCCAATCCAGACCAAGAATAGCATCATAGTCATTCATCTTTAGCAAGAAGAAACACACTTCTAGGACTCTATCCTCAATGCACACAGGTAACGATGGAATGCACATCCTAGTCGATACCATACCCGCAGGGGTGTGCACAGACAAAGGGACCTCTAACGCCTCAGACTCTACGCCTGACTCTAGAGCTAACTACCTAGCGAACCGCTCGGAAATGAACGAGTGAGTAGCACCCGTATCAATCAAAATCCGAGCGTGCACACCTAGAAGTAAACCGTACCTTCGGTGACATGCTCCGCCTGCTCGGCGTCCTCGCACGCTAAAGCAAACACTCGAGCTTGGGCTCGAGGCCTTCCTGGTCTTCTTATAGCTGGCGCTGCTGCCGCTACTGCTGCTGGGGCTGGCGCTCCGCGCTGGACTCCCTGCTGAAGTCTCGGACAATCCTTGATCTTGTGGTCGCTACTTCCGCACTTCAAGCACTTTCCCGTAATCATCCAACATTCGGAACCACCATGTGTCTTCCCATAGTGGGGACACTCTTTCTTCACACCAGGGGAACGTACAGAGGGTACCTAAGTACTGGCGACTGCCACTGATCGCTGCTGTGTCTGGTACACCGCTTTCTTCTTATCCTGTCGCTGGAACGTAGTTGCAGGTCTCTTCTGCGAAGCCTTTTTCTCTTCAAGGTATTGCTCCATCTCACCCTCCTGTCTGCAAGCAGCACTAAGTGCCTCGTCCAAGGTGCGATGATCGAACGCCACTAGCCTCGTCCTTAGTGATGGCTTGAGTCCCATCACAAACTTCTTTGCTTTCCTGTGCTCATCTGCCATGACATGAGGTGCATACTTAGATAGTTCTACAAACCTTGCCTCATACTCTAGCACGGTCATGGAGCCTTGAGTCAAAGAGAGGAACTCCTGCTCCATCCATCTTGAATATGCTCGGGGACGAACTTGGCCCGAAAGAGCCTCACGAACTCGTCCCAAGCAACATCAACCGTGCCGTCCTCAACCATGTATGCAGCAATGAAGCCCACCATACATCAGCTCTTTCCTGCAGTACACCGTTCATAAGCACCATCTAAACAAATCTAACTTAACAGAACATACAAGCATATAAACTAAAGCATACCTATAGCATGTAGGTGGCTAATGTGACCTTATCCTCATCTACACACCTGATGGCTCGGAAGATCTTTTCTATCTCCCTCATCCAGGTTTCTGCCAACATGGATCGCTCCCCCTTGAAAGAGGGTGGTAGCATCCTCTTGAATCTCTCTATGATGGAAGGTCCACCATGGTCCTGAGCTGGAACTTGAGCCTGCTACATCAAACAACGAGCATTTCATATTCAACACAACATCATGAAATTTTAAATAACATAGACTACTTGTTGTTTTATAGTCTAACCTGAGCCTCCAACTGTGCCTGGAGTGCTGCCTGAGTATGAGCCTGCGTCTGCATGGCTTGCACCAGACCTTGCATGAATATCCATAATCCACAGGCGGCGGTGGGGGAAGTACAGGACCCTGAGGTGCCGGGGCCTGCTGCTCCACCCGCTCCTCACGTCTCGGCTTGTCCTCACGGTCGGCGCTCCGCCACGCCTACCTCTCGAAGCCATGGCTGCAATAAATTTCAGCCACTATTAGAGTTACGCTAATTCATTTCCTAACCATTTTCTTATCTATTTTCATTCATTATTATCAATTCTACACATGTGGACATTCCTATGTAGACTTAGCATGTAATGAAGATGATGATGCATGTATATTTATGTATAATCTCAATCGGTCGCTCTGATACCAATCTCTGTGACGACCCTCATTATACCGTACGGTTATACCAACCCACGTCGGCATAGTGAACGATGTCACAGCGGGACATTTACCCAACGCTTACATACGATTGAGATATGCACAAATATAAATACAGAGTAGCGGAAGTAAAAGAACTGTCTTTCATTCATCTCATCATCCACATTTAACATACATGATTCATGTAACAATTTAAAGATCTAAAGTCCACATAATCCACATAAAGAAGTGCTAAAATAAAATACATAGTTTGTCCATGATTACATGATAATTCTAATACACTGCCTTACAATATACTATGAAATCACAAAATGTCACAAGTGAACTCCAAAGAGCTAGTCTCCACGCTCGGAGTCGCTCTCCACTGCCTCTTCTAACGGTGTAGCGTCACCAACTAAACCTGTAGCCGAAGAAAATAATGAGTCTAAAAGACTCAGCAAATAACACCACACATATCATACATGCATATATCATAGCAGGTTTTCATCCCAAGTCACAAGACAAAACATGTAACATGCTTGACATCAATAAGAGACAACCTATCATGGTAATTCTACCAAATTAAACACATGTTCATGATTTCAGATTTTCCAAAGTAAAACGTCCTATCACATGCTTTCTACTTATTCCATCACATAAAGGTTTTACCTCCATTAAGCAAAACATGAGAGCAACCAAACATGGTGTGCTTTCATACATGCAAGGAGACCTTCCTATCATGCTTTCTACACATTCTTGTACATGCACATTGTCGTTTTATACACTTTTAGCTTGCTGTTTTGACATGAATTAGAAACTCACAACCAATCACATGAGAGCTACAATCTCAATTAACTATATCATGGTGGCGCTTAAACATGGAAACGTTTACACATAAGCAAGAAATGCTACTAGCATGGATCCTACGCATTTGTACACATGTAAAACATTTTCATAACTACAATTAGGTTGCTGTTATGACACAAGTTCAACATTAACATATCATGGATCACCATTTCATCATCTAACACATTAGTTTCACATGTTTGCACAATTTCCTCATTCACATAGTTCACTTTTTACACATTGCACATTTACACATGTTCACATTACACGACTTACACATGTACACATTCACATTTTTCACACTTTAGTGCCGTGACACATAGTCCAAACCACCATTAGAAGGACACATACACATCACATACACATAGACGCCACTTAGGCAATACAGTGACGACTCTTGACTGCGCAGATCGGGAGAACAAGTCTCCACCCTAACCAGTGGTACTTGTCCACCTCCAGGATTTCATCCTAATGCCATAGGATTTAACACATTGAACCTTCTCATGGGGACTTTTCCATGATACGGTTCCACGGCCCTCTATGGAAGCAGTGTCACACTTGGCACAGTCTTACACATTACACATACCGATTTTAGTACACATTTACACAAGACACCTCATACCTTTTCATTCTCTTTCTCACACACATGGCTCTGTTTTTCCTAGCATGATGCTACTGATAACAGGGATTAACATTCACTAACTTGCATTAATCAGGTTCGAAAAACACATCATTAAGTCATATTCATGATAACATGTATTTATCACATTTTTCACATGAATTTTCATAACACACTTTGCAGTCATCAGAATAGCATGAAAATTTTAACCACATACTCATTTCAGGATTATAATCTTACATGAAATTTTCCAGATTTTTCAGAGTTAACATATATTTTCAGAAATTGAAACATTCAGCCTCATATTATCCATAATTCAATTCCACACTGAACAAAACTTGAATAGCAGATTCAATAGACCTCAACCCTAAACCCAACATATACCTTATCACAGGAATTTCCCCCGAATTTATCACACAACACAAAATTTACTGGAATTTCACAAACCCTACGCATGTTTTCTATTTTCAGAACAAAATTTACAGTAATTCATGCGAGCATGGAGAAATTTCAGAATTGCAGGGCACAGACTGACCCCTACACACATGGTTCATAAAATTTAGGGCACCCAATTCCTCACGAGTTGCACAAACAGAAACTAACATGATCTAGGATTTTTATCATACATGCATTTTTCATAAATGACACCCTTCATACCAATTTCAGAAATTATAATGACCTCACCACGCATACCACCATTCATAATACATATCATAATACGGTTACCATATATCCTCATGCGAGAACCTCGAAAAATTATCATATAGAAGGAGAGAACAGCTCATTGTTCTGTCCTGACGATCTTAACGGCATAGTCTGGTCGTTAATGGAGCTTAACGGCAACATCGTTGGCCGTTAATGAAGAACTTGGCGCAAGGGAGCTTGCCGCCAAGTTCAGGTCTGTGCAGAAATACAGACCCGAGCTCCAAAATACAAGAAGAATGGGGGATCCAGGACTCGATTTAAAATCTGTAAAAATAACAAAACCCTACTAACATCTACATGGACGAAATGTGAGGGTTACTTGCCTTTAAACAAGTCTCCAAAGGGATTAAGATGGTGGTGAAGCTCTCCTTGGGCAGTCCCAAGAAGCCTCCACAAATGCTCTCCTCTGGGTTCTAGGTTGGTGTAGAAGCTAAACTGCGTTGGGGAAGTCTTCCCCGATGTTCCAGCTACCCTCCTAATGCAGTAGGTTGCTGGATGAAGCCTTGAATCGCTGGATTGAAGCCTCCAAAGTTCAGTCTTTATGCAGCTCCGAGCTAGGGTTTTCTCTATCTCTTGAAAGAGGTCAAGAGAGGTTGTCTGGTGTAGAAGGGGGTGTGGTTTATAGCAAAGGGGTTTGGGGAACCCCGGAGAGGTGATGTGAAAGTCTGTTAGCCGTTGGGGACATCTCCCAAATGGTTGGGCTTGCTTGCCCCCAGAGTTTCGGGGTCTGCAACGCATGCAGGTCAGAGATCTTAACGTCCACATCCATGGACGTTGGCTTAAGTATTGGCGTCCATCGAGGTGGACGCTGACTCAGCATGGCGTCCATCCATGTGGACGCCAACTGGGTCCTTCGGCCAGAACTCAAAACATGCAGAAACCATGCTTAACTTATACCTATGTACATGCTATACATATGCATTATCAAGTACACACTACCACCATGCAATTCATACATTATTTACAACTAATTATACACATGCACACATAAGTATAACTAGTTAATACATACGTAGATATGTACATCTATGCATACACAAACATGAATTATTTACACGAAATAAATAATGTAACAAAATTCGAGGGCCTTACATCAACGGCAATCGATGTTGCCGTTTACATGGGATCCGAGGCAAGTCAACAAACGGTCAAATAAGCCTTATTGGCCATGAACCACACGGGAATGGGCAAATCTCGCCTCTACATCCTTCCCTTCAAATACCCATGAAAAGTCAAAACCTCTACCACCCTCCTCTTGCAGCCCGACCCTTCCTCTTCCCGTGCTTGTCCTCTGCTCTATAGTTTGCCCCTTTTCAAATGAAGACCCTCCTACTCTCTGGTAAGCCTTACCACAAATATTTTTGGCATCCATCACCCTTCTCATTCCTCTCTAATCATTCTCTCAATCACTTCTCCTTTCCACTTCAGAAATGGATAAGTTTGCTACGTCGAACCCTAGTTTCTTCTTTAACCGTCAATGCAAACCCTTTGAAGAAACTCTTGTCACCTACACGGATGCAAGCATGTTAAGTTGAGGAACTGAGCTAGCACAATCTACAAGAGGTTTAAGACATAGCCCAGCATATGAAATGGTTGAATGTTTGCTCTAATCAACAACCCCTATATCTAATGCCGTAAAAGCCTTCTATCCACCGTCAAGGTACATCCCACATACCAAATACTCTCTTGGGAAGGTCAAAGGCACCAAGTAGTTACTACTCCATCCCTATTGGAAACCTATTCGATATTTCCACCACGCATCACTCCCTCACTGAAGTAGTCTCGGAGGATCATAAAAATTAGGGATTGTTGGTCCTTTGTTCCAGATGACAAGAGGCACATAGATATCAAGTAGCTTACCGCCGCAAAATGGAGTCATCTTATGATTAGCCATATCCTACTCCCCGCCAAGGAATCATGTTGTGACACCCAGCGGGATGGCAGTTTGCTCTTCTAGGCAATTCAAGGGCATTAGATCAACTTTGCCTCCTTCATACTTCAGAAAATGTAGTCAGCCGCCAAACTAGCAACTACCCTTTCTTATAGTCCGATGCTCAACATCATATTTAAACATTTTGAGACTGATTTAGAAAATGAAGTGGTTGTTCCTCAGATTGACCCCATAGGAATCTCCAATTTAAAGAGAAGTCAGTTTAAACTGGTTGATGGTCACTGGATCAGGCAGCATCCCTCCCTGTTCCCATCACATTTTTTAGGATGTCTCAGTTACCGCCTCCATGTTAGCTCCGCCGAGGTCCCAGATGACCATCGGGTGATGTGGAACATTTGAGACCAGCCAAATCCTTAATTGTAGCACAAGATGAAGCCCCAGCCGAAGCCTCAACTGAAGCCCAAGTCGAAGCCTCAGTTGTAGGATCAGCTGAAATTTCAGGTACACAGTCAAACACGGCTCCCACCACTATTCCATCAGCTGCCTCTTTCAGTACAGCTCTCCCCAGAACACTCAGTTCCTCAGGGGGAGGCCAGGACATTCCTGAGCAGCATCCTTCAGATAATACTCCTCCACTAGCTCCTGAAAGCTCCCACCAGCCACCCCTAGATGATCCCTCCGTACCTCAAGGGGAGCAACCTCAGGCCACTACGATGTCTTCTAATATGATCAGTGTACATAAAGCTCAGTCTGAGGAACCTGATCAGCACATAATTGATAAGCCATCCACTTCAGCTCCCTGGCAACAAGACATAGCAGAAATCAGACTTGAGGTAAGTAAACTTGGTTATCAGCTGGAGTCCATGAAGACTAAGTTATTTTCTGAATGGTGGCAGACTACATACTACCATGAGCACTCTCACCACCCTGGTCCAAGCATCTTAGCTCCCACCCCCGACCACCCCTCGTGCCCCAAACATCTACGAAAGAAATCCACTGCCAAGAGGCTCTGTCCTTCTCTGAACTGGATGCAACCTCTTCTCAACAACCCCCTACTTCTCCGTTTCCAGATCCAGAGCCACAGCCTCCTCCACCTCCTCCCCACCCTCCACCTCCAGAGCCTTCACACACACCAGCTCTTGAATAGTCACCACCTCCACTCTAGAGCCTTCACACACGCCGGCTCCTGAATAGTCACCACCTCCACCTCCACCTCCAGAGCCTTCACACACACCGGCTCCTGAAAAGTCACCACCTCCACCTCTTGTGAACCAACCACCACCTACTTCATCCTCAGTTCCTTCTCCTCCTCCTCACCCACCCACCAAACCCCATTCCTCAGACCACTCTAAGGTCAAACTTGAAGACATGTCTTTGAAGTCCCTCTAGGTGCTCAAGCCTCCTGTTCAAGACCATCCACCTCTAAGCGCCACAGACTACATCAAATAAGCCAAAATGCCCCACCCCTAAGTTACCACTTTTTTTATTCTCACACAGACGTTTATAGAGAGTATCTCAAAATTTGGAAATATCATATGGCTCTTGGACTTCTAGCCCTGGACCTCAAAAGTGGCTTTTTCTACTAGTGGATCTGAAACAATTTGATGGGAAAGCACTGCAACATATTTTCAATACAACTGAGCATCTGACAAAGGCACGGTGGTTTACACAACATCCAGATAAGGCTAGAGCATTTTCCCTATCCAGAGATCACAAAATCCGAATAGGTCACCCTACACTCATTTTGGTTGAATGGTTTGAGCAGCTAGCTCATTTTGAATGGTTTGAGCAGCTAGCTCATTTTGAGCAAATGATCTCTATGTCCGGCCACACACACACAACACGGCGACCTAAGGCCAATTCCCCTTTGATTCATGGTGTTTCTGCTCAGCCCTTGTGTAGGGAACCTGAGCTCAATCTTCTCTTCTTACTCGGACAAGGTCTAGGGGCAAAGGGGAGGCTAGCATGTAGACCAGCAAGCGGTATAGATCATGTGTATGAAGTCTCAAAGAGGGACGTCAATCAAAAGAAAGTAAAAAAGGAATGATGAAAAAAAGTGAGGGAAAAATGATAAGAAAATAAGGGGCATGTCAAAGAGTGGCAGTACAATCCCCGCGGGACGCCCTTGAGCCGGGTCGTACGCATGCCCCCATTTCAAAAGAGCAATGACCTTAAGTCCCCTGGACAACAGACGGATTGCACATGTAACGTAACCATTGTAAGTTTACAAGCCAGTAACCCCGACCCAAGACCAAGTCTTGTCTCATTACTAATCTTCCTATTCTCCCTAGACCAAAGAACCCCAACCCTGGTCTGTGTTGGAACCTTAATATTCAAAGGGGCAAGAAACCTTAATAAGCCAAAGATAATGCACGTTGCACATAGATTTATTCGCCAAACAAGAGATGAAAATGAGGTCCACGGCTATTACTAAAAACGAGAGGTGTTTGTTATCAAAAATATCAAACACAACAAAAATCAAAAAATCTCAAAAATCTAAAAAAAAAAATCTCAAAAATTCAAAAAATCAGAAATCTAAAAATCTAAAAAAATCTAAAATCTCAAAAAATAAAAAATATATTCAAAATCGAAAAAAGCATGTGTACATATCGCTTTCCTTAGCATGTATTGTTTATTTCCTTTCCGTCTATTTGATAAGGCTCAGTTCCTTGACAATTACACAAGTCAGATTCATCTTTATTTAAGCACAAGGGGCTGAGTCAAAGAGCAGATAACCTATTTTGCTAATTTGCAGGGGCAGTAATTCTAAGGGACACGCAGCACTATACTCATATTCTCTGTCTCCCCCCGTGTTTGAACTACATCTCACACTCGTTTCAATGGCAATCATTCATTCATTCCATAAAGATTGACATAAAGTAAAATTTTCACTTAGAGATGAACAATATGTACAAAAGATGGAGAGGTGGCTCACAAGTCTCCTCACTGCCCACCACCACTCTCCCCAGATCCCTCCTGTCTATCCGGTGGTGGCGGCATCTCGCACCACCTCTGCCACTATAGGCACCCGTCTCGCCCCGGCGTTGCCTCTCCTCCTCCTCATCCTCTGACGACTGGAGGAACCCGCTAGATACTACCCACAGAGGCGCCCGTCGCTCTGCTGACGCTCGCCCCACTCCTACTCCTGCTGTGTGAATGGCCTATGGCCGTCACTATCTCCTGAAGGCTCTGGGATACTGCCTGCTGCGCCTGCAGGTCGGTACGTAGTCAGGTCAGCTCCGCCTGATCTACCAACGACCCCTGCACGCTAGGCCTCCAACTCCCTCGTCGCCTCCGCAACCCGTGCCTCATCTGCCTCCGCCTGGATGCGCAGCTGGTCTCTATCACCTCGGAGGGTCTGGATCTCCCCCTTCAGCAGATCTCTCTGACCCTGCAGCTGGTCCCTCTGCCCTGTAGCTGTCCCTCTGCCCCTGCAGCTCCATCGCCTGCTCGGTGGTGAAGTGTCGCAAATCCTCACCTGCAAAAGAACAATTCATCAATATCAATTCTTGAAATAAAGATTCAATCTGGGGTTCCATTGTACTTACCGCTCCTCCAGGTGCCTCTGTGCCTCCTTGGCCCTAGCACCGCTCTCCCGCCCAGCTGAGCCTCTAGAAGCGACGGAGATCCCCCTGCCGCTCGTGAAGAGGAAGCCCGCCTGCTCGGTGCTCCTCACTCTCTCCAGCTCCCTCCTCTGCACACAAAGGTACACGTCAGTTTTTCAAAATCAGTAATAAATTAAGTACTGAAGTCTGAGTAAGTACTTACCAGCTCCTCGGTCTGCCTCTGCGCCGCCTCCCGATCCTGCATCGCCGAGTGAAGTAGAGCTCGGAGCGATGCACCTCACCAGCTACGTCCACCTGCAGTACATTTTCAAATCATTAATTCAACTCTATAAATTTAATTCATAGAGTTTTGGTTTAAGGGTTTTACCTGATGTCGGGCACTCTTGTACACCTTCCCTCCGTACTTCAGGCATATGCCTGGAGGTACGCGTCGTCGGTAGTCGCCGTGGACTTGACTGCTTTCCCCTTGCGCTCCTAGTCGCTGATCTGTTACTTTGCCCGTTCCGCCCATCGGTCGTGTCATGAAGCCCCCGGAGCTCCGACCCGGCCTGGAGTACGGTCCCAGACGGGAACTCCACTGCACTCTACCGAAGGCCGAGTGAGTGCTGGAAAAGGAACATGAGAAGAGGTAGCACCAGTTGAATGCATGCACCCCACACCGCCTACCAAAGTAGGGGCGGGCCTACACCAACCAGGGCTGTCCCTCATCGCTCTCCCCCGATATGGCTGCCAAACCACCTGTACATCAAACTCCAATCAATCATCAAGCAATAAATCAAACACTAAGCTCAAAGGGAAGGTTAGAATACTTACATCCAGGTAGGTAGCTATTGATGGCCTCCTGTATGCGCTCGAGCTGGTGCCCGAGATTGCGCGAATCTCAGCGAGAATCCCAATGGCATGCAATGGGCACGAGGCCCGATCGTGTGAGATCCCCTCTCCCCAGGGCTGGGAGGTGTAGGTAAGACCAGACTGTAAAAATTTGAAGCAGATTAGGTGGCAGTTTTGAGCAATATGCAATTAATTCATAGGGTTAGAGAGAAGCTGTGTACCTGAAGAAAGGGGATGAATCCACTCGTCGAGGTTTGCCGCTCCGAGGCGCCCAAGCTATCGAACTGATGTGCTAGAAAGGCTGCTCCCCAGCATACCCCCTACCTCACTCAAGTCCTCCAGGAAAGGTAGGAAGCAGCAATGGACTGCGTCGCCCCTCGTGGCAAACAGAAGTCTGCCAAGAAAGAGTACGAGGAAGCGGCGCAAGTCCAGGTCCCCCTCCGCTCCCGGCTCACTCGCCAGCTCTCTCCGACTAATCCTAACTACCGCTCAAGATGCTCGTCCTCGGTCTCCCCAACATTCTTCCCCGCTCTCGAATACCCCAAACTCTCCTGCATGCTACCCGAGGAACTAAAGAAGACCTATGGCTTACTGGGAGTCTTAGCAGCCGCTCAGCTAGGCCCCTGATAGCATGGGTAGGTGAACCCGCTAACTGGCCTCCCATAGATCCTAAGCCCCGTGATTCGGCTCACATCCTCTAGGCTGGGGATCATATGTCCCATGGGAATAAAGGCGGTCGCCTCCGTCCCATCTGCTCCGCAGAGCCTGAGTGAGCGCCAGGTCCGCCTTCATTCTCTCTATCCTGAAGATCTCACCAAACCCCATCTCCTCTACCCTCTCTCTCTGGAAGGGGGTAAATGCCAAGAACACAGCCATGACCAGCGTCCAGGATACTCGGGTCCCTCATCTCACCCAGTAGGTGTGAAGATTTTGTTAAAGCAGGTGATGTTTAGATGTTCGGTTCAGTCGTGACCCCATGAGGTCGTGACCTGTCGCGACAATGCGGTGCACCGCGACCTTATCGCGTCACCATACTTAGGCTGCGATAAGGTCGCGTCGGCCCGTATCACCGCGACATGCTCGCGGCGCCCAAGACCGTCGCGACACCTTGTCGCAACGGGTCAGGCTGACGCATTTTCAGGACCGGACCGGCCGGAGCCTCCTTTGTCCGATCTTCTTTCCCCTGGGCATCACGCCCTACATGTGCCCTCTTGGGGCTCCGTCTACTCATTCCCAACAATCGTTCATGGATTAGGGTCGAGTTTACTTACCGATTTCATCGCTTTGCTCTCCTCTTCCTCACCCCTTCCGTGTTTATCATCGGGGCCTCCACCCCCTCTTCCATTTCCCTCATGTCAGCCTCCTCCTCCTCGTCGGAGGCACCTCCGCTCGGCGCCGGGAGCTCCGTCGCTCCGCGTAGCGCTTCGCCCGGGACGAGCCCTCGCCGGAATTCTTTCCTCCTTCCATGTCATGCTCGGGTGTTTTGGGGTCGAGTTTGCAAGTGAGGGATGCAGGATCGCAAGAATTGCAAAGGGGATTTGGGGAGATTCGAAGAAGAGTGTTTGGAAGTTTAAAAGCAAGGAAGGGGGGAAGAAGAAGGCGCCCTTTGTGTTTTGGACTGTTCGTTTCGAGTCGCGTCAGTGCGGAAGGTCGCGACCAGGTCGCGTCGCCTTTAGTGCCGCAACCTGATCGCGACCGCGCACGCACTGACGCTTTCTAAAGGAGGTTATCCTAGTTGCTGTGACATAAACAGAGCTTTGCGCCAAACAACAAATCAATTTTATTCATTTGATTCAAATCATTACATGCTTTAATCCTTCCTACAATCAAATAAATGCTAAATTTCTTCCCTAACTATCATCTAATGATCTCCCTGCAATCCTATCAACTCTCAAATGATCCCCGCTGCTGGCCGAATCTTGTTTAATGCTTCGAGATACTCCTTGGTCACGTCCTCGTCTTATTCTACCTCGGCTTGGAGAAGGCCCAATGCGCATCCTTCCAGTGGACGATGGCACTCCGCACACGTGCTCATCTTGCTCATCGCCCCTCTTCCTCTCCTGAACGAGCGGGTAATAAGAGAGATGCGGGACCACCGTGCGGGCCGCACCGCATTGAAGGTAGCAGCGATCCGGATTGTATAAACCATGCTTCATTGCCCACAATCTCAATGCTAGTCCGGTGCGCTGAGGAAGGTGGATGGCCTGGTTGTGCATGAAACGCGGGCGCATGTCAATTCGGCCACAATCATCCTTTTGAAGTAACTGCGCCAGCCTTCAGTCCTTTCAGTTGCGCAGTCTTGCACCACGCCTTGGTACTCATCCGGAGAGGCCCACCCACGAAAATTTGGATGGCGGAGCATGGTCTTGCACTTCGTGGCCAAGGTGTCCATCACCCAGAACTGAACGTGCATACCCATCCAAACCTCGAGAGTAATGATCGAGCCGTAGAAAGGCCTCCAGTCGCTGCAGACGTCAATCCAGCATATAGGTATCCTAAACCACTTGACCAATGCTCATACCTTCTGAAATGAGGCGATGATGACATTGGCGAAGGAGATGGTGCCGTCCATCGCTGAAAAAGGATGACTCCACAATATAGATTGCAGCCGCCTTGGAGATGGCCATGTGGTTCCCGTCTTACGCTTGCATTGGGAAGTGATCCATTCCGCAATAGGAAGAAGATGCACGTACATCCCGCTGGTCATAGAGTGAAGGTCAGTCTTCCTCGTGGTAATCTCCGCAAGGATGCTCCACGAGTTGATGGGCTCCACGGTGTAAGAATCACCAACTCCTCTCCCCTTTGATACCGTGAGAGGCCGAGCATTATCTCCAGCTCCTCCAATAGGATTGTGGCTTCAAATGTGGGGAAGACGAACGTATGGGTCTGGTGTGCCACAGCTCCACCAGCGCCGTAACACTGTCCCACATGTGCACGATCTTGTCATAATTTTTGGCGAGGACGAATACATTGGATAGCCCTCCTCTTTCAAATGACTAATAGATGTTTGTGGGAGAAGCTCAAGCATCGGAGCTAGCCATGGCAACTGGGAGAATCGCCTCTGGCCGGGTAAGATCTGAGGGGAGGTAGAAGAAGAGAGAGTCTAAGAGTGGAGAAAGAAGAGAAGAAAACAGGGGAAAAATAGAGCAAAGTTCAGAAATTCAGAAAAGGTAACACTTACTTGGAACTCCGGGCGCATGCATATGTGCCCCGGGATGGCGGAGAGTAGCTGGAGCTTGCATAAGACTCCCTTGCTTCCTTTGGACCAGAGTAAGGAGGGATATCCTCCTGAAAAGCAGAGAAATCCTCTTCATGACTGCAAAAAGGGAGAAACTTGAAAAAAAAAGTGGCAAGGTTAGCTGCGGGATTAGCCCCCAAACCCTCCTTTTATAGAGCTTAGGTAGATGCAAACCCAGTCTAATCCCGTCTCTAGGTATTAGGATAAGATTAGGAGAAGTTTAAGAGTCTAGTGTAAATCTAGAAGTCTTAGGATAAGGATAAATCCCGTTTTCCTACGTTTTCTGGCTCGGGCCGTTCGCAACGCCGCGATATGATTCGACCAGGTAGTGACATGGCGGGGCGCCGTGACAATGTCGCGTCACCTAGGCCGACCCCTCTTTATCTGTTGTGTTATTCCATGTCTATGCTTTGTTTACTTACTTTGTTTGATTAAGCTTGTGTATATAATGTTTTTTGTGCTTATTATGTCTGTTTATTGTCAAAAAAAAAAAATCAGAAAGAAAGAGATCGTCACAGGTAAGTTCGGTAAGTATTTCTACCCTTACCCTCGCATTACTATACGGTATTCTACCAATTATATCGTTTCAAGGACCGGCTGGTTCTCAATGTGCTCGGGGATTTGAGTTCCCCTTTACCAAAAACAGTGATAATCTAGGTGCACATTGTTAATCGTTGGATAGGCCGTTGAGTTGTTTAAGTTTGGGAACGATGGATTCAGGCCTGCACTGCGGTTGTGGGTAGTCTCTTGACCCATTTCTTATTCGGCTTGGCAATATTATCCTTGATATATTCTCTATTTTCTCCTTTTCTTTGCATTCATTTTGAGGATTTCTTTTTTAGCCCAACATGCATCATGTAGGACTTTGAGCTTTCCTGACACATTCCTGACTTTTGATGAGCCCTTGTTGAGTGCCCAATCATCCTTCAAATTCCAAATAATAACTCCATTTTCACTCCGATCGGAGGTTTGCCTCCGAGTGAGTTGTTCCGTCAGTTTGGAAAGATTTCCCTTTCTGGATTCGTTATCCAATTTTCGTCCTATTTCTTGATCCGTTTTGGTTGCGAACCGCTCCCAAACAGAGTCATGAGTTACCTGCCTGGCATGCACATGTCCCTCCAAAATGAAACCTGCAGGCCAATCGCTAGGGTACCTCTCAATCGAGCGGTTGATCGTCCTATTCTTTTCTTCCTTCTCGTCCAGACTTGTGCTTTTCTTTGCTTTCTGCTCGAGCAGCTGACTCGGGGCTTTCACGAAGATTCTAATTGCTTGTTAGTTTAGACTGGGTGTCTCTTTACCTTGGCTCCCACTTTTCAGTCCAGTCCGCATCATTTCATCCGCTCTGCCATCACTTCGTGACACCTCCACTCCACTTCCGCTCCATTTCCTTGCAAAGTGAAAGCCAAGGAGGGGCAATCTGTAGACACCCGGTTCCAGCTAATGGGTTGAACCACATTGTCTTGTCCCTTAGTGGGCCCCTAGTTGGTCACTCACCTTGACCCCATCATCAGCCTTGATTTGAGCCATTTACAATTTAACTGCCTTGAAATCCCGCCCATTATCACTTTGAGAGAGTCCTTAAGCATCAATAACTCTATCCTTTCATGTGGTTGGCTGATAATTCACATATTTTCGATTTCATAGTCGCGACGCATCGTAGCGCCGCGTTTCGTGCCACATCGACGCAAGCCGCCGCTACAGCCCATGCATTATCCATGCACGTGGGCATACTGTCGGCGATAGCCCCCCCCCGTCGTGTCTCTAAGGTCGCGGCTCTACGATACGCCGCGACAGCAGCTGCGCATGCAGGCCTCCGCAACCACCTCCTATTTATCCTCCTATGGGTATATCTTTATCCCTAGGAGATCTCAACCCTTGTGTGAGATTTGGGCCCTAGGGACTCTCCTTGAGGACCCCAAGGACTCTCCCATGTGATTTGGGTGGTCTTTATCTCTCATTTTTTATTATCTTCATTATTATGGATATTCTATCTTTAAAGCTCTATAAAGCAAGGCCCTTCCTCAAGGACGAGGAGAGCCCATTTTTCACCCCGAAGGGCTGCCAAAATCTCCTCTCACCAACACTTAGACTCGTAGCCCTCCCATTTTCCACTTTTCCCACACATCCCACTCCACAAAACTACTCATTTCTTCATCAACGGAGTGAGTGTGTGAATGGTTACTCCAACACTTCCCTGAAGCCCTTTGAATAGCATTTGGGACGATCATCAGCCAGGGAGTCACCCTTATGGGGCTCATCCCTCCCCCCTTTTCCTTTTTCTTCATTTCTTCATGCATTCCATTTATGTTCTAGATAAGTATAGAAAGAAGAGTTAGAGTGCTGCAATAGGAGAGATCAAGGAGAAGAGCAGTAGAGGAAGAAGGAACTTCGTGTAAAGAAGAAGTAGCAGAGCTGAGAAGAAGAAGTAGATCTGAAGGAAGTGGAAGAGGAATCTTGTGCAAGTAGAAGCACGAAACTCAGTATCTGTGGAAGAACGGAAGAGTATCAACTCAGATCTGAATTTCTCTATAAATCAGATCTAACATAGATATAGAGAATTAGGCTGATTTGAGGGAGTTCAGGTCAGATTGCTGAGGAGCACTGTCACTCCCGAGAATTACGAAGAGGAATTATTTAGAGAATTAAGCTCGATATTCTAAGACTTGAGCAGTGAGCAAAAAGTCTCTAACTAGCAAGCACTAGAAGTGTATCAACACAAACATAATATTAAATGCCAAAATAATGAACTTAACTAAACTTGTATATAAGCTCAACTCCTTGTCTTATTTCAAAATAGAACTAATACATGTTCTATCATATTGAACTACATGACTAAGACTCAATAAAGGAATATTACAGATAACTCACTTCCTACTACATCAATCTACTCTCAAGGTAAACTATGGTATAACACATATGTTGGAATTCCATCACTTGACGCATTCCCATCCTCGACTTGGACTTCCTTGTCACCTAGAAGGTTAAAAGTAGGGAGTGAGCAACTAGCCCAGTATGATTTATTCTCAATGTGCAGGCGATGATATAAGTGATTAGTATTTAGAATTAGACAAGCACGATTAGCAAGATATGCATGTGCGGATGAAACTCATTAAACACGTTACATAAACATATAGATTGAACAATGATGATGGAGCAAGATCTAGAATAAGGTAAAGATAGAACTAGCAATAGATTACTTTGCACAAGCACGTAATGTTTATCACTTGATGTCAATACTTTGCAAGATTACTTGCCATAAATGTAGATGGCCATATCACGCAAGCCGCAAGCACGCACGAGTATACGACCTTTTAGCACGATTCACTTAATCAGGCACGAAGACCTAATATGCACTAAGAAGGATCCACTTGGAATGCATATAGGCCACGTGTATTTGGTATTGTATGTATCATTCAACCACACTACTCCAAGCGCAAATGCAACGCCAGTAATCATTATACCCAAAGGTTAACATATATTTATGACTCTTTGTCATTGGGGCTAGACTGGAGCCCTTGGACACTCTCCATGTTCGATCTACATCTCACTATTTTCAATGTAGATACCCACAGTCATTCATGGCCAATAAGAGTTTCAAGATGTTACAATTGAAATGTCATTTCATGATGATGATGTCTAGAAGTAGCAAGTAAAGTGAACATGATTTCATGATATAATATCAAGAGATAATTTCGGCAACATAACGCGTGATTATACTTTAGTTATCTCTTTACATAATGGCTTAAGTCAGATTATAAATCCACACTTTACGAGAACAAGATAAGAGAGGAAGTGTACGCCCTCCTTATACCGGTACGATTATACCAATCCACGTCGGTATACAGAATGACGCACAGTGGGACATTCACCCAACACTAAACAATAGATTGAGATGTACATAAATATCATAAGTGAACATGGAAATAAACTATTATTCTCATTCTCATTCCATCATCATCACTATCCACAGTCTATATAGAAATAAAAGAACTACCAATGTCCCACATTATTACAACTTCCAAAATACATTGTCCATATGAATTATACAATTACAAGTTTACATACTATGAAAGAAAGTAACAACGTAGTAATGTCCAACGAAGTGAAGCTACTCCTCGCGCTCGCGGTCGCTCCTCACTACTGCACCTCCTCAGGAACGGAGACACCTGTCTCACCTGTACACCAAGAAGCTGAGTCTAAAAAGACCCAGCAAGCATCCAAGATGGCATCCATACACTATCACATACTCATATCATATACACAAGCTAGCCTTTTAAACATTTAGAAATAAACATGTACCATGCTTCATATGACTTAACCAAGTAAATATGAAATCCTATAGCATGCTTTCTACACGTGTAACCAACACGATTCAAAGACTCAACTCTTATTCAATTCATTTCACAATTATGTACAACTAGAAGCATGAACATGTACATGATAGCTAGCACTCTAGCATGTGTCTAATAAATTCACATGCTATTATAACATTTAACCACATGTTAGATTGTTGTTTTAACATAAATAAATCACATGTGCACAAGTTCACATCTATTGGCATGCTAGCACATTCCTTTAACACTTTCACATGCTCATCTTTCACTTTGCACAATTTACATGTTCACATCCCATATTTACATTGTTTACACTTAGTTTCTGTGACACATAGTCCAAACCACCACAAGAAGGACACACATACACATACACATAACACATATCAGCGCCACCTAGCAACACAGTGACGAATCTTGATACTGCGCAGACAACCGGGAAAGCCCTCTCCACCCTAACTAGTGGTACTTGTCCACCTCCAGGATTTCATCCTAATACCCATAGGATATCACACATATGAGCCTTCCCTAGGGACTTTACTATAGTACGGCTCTACAACCCTCTATGGTAGCAATTTCCATCTCCGCCCAATTTACATTTCACTTAATCACATGTTCCATTATACACATGCACTATTTAACACATTCATTCACTTTTAACAATTACACATGTTTCAATTTTCTAACATGATACTACTGTTTCACAGTGATAAGTTGATCATAACATATTCCTAATCATGCTGCTAACCATTTATTTCACATGATTACCTTACATGCTTATCGTGGTCATTACAGTATATACTATTATCAATATAACGAAATTTTTATCACAAACTTTAACACAGGGTATTTAACACAGCTAAGTTTTTAGATTTTTCAGAATAGTAAATCTAATTTTAATAATTAGATAGTTTTCGGGCTTTTTCATCAAAAATTTATTAAACATGATTCACATCCATACAGTCAGTTCTAATAGTTCAGAACCTGAAATCATTCATCGTACCACCATGGAAAAGTTTTGAGACCCTAATATATAATGGATCTAATTATTCAGGAATTACATGGTCAAATCATGCTCATTATTCCATTATAGAAATTTTAATAAATAAACTATGTAACAGAAATTTGACACCTCCTCATGATATGACCTAATGACTGTACTTGACCAATAAAATTTTCACAGCTGCACATATACCCAAATCCGACAACATTCACAGAGATCAAAACAGCCATTCTGTAAACCTGAAGAACTTGGCGGCAAAGGGGTTGCCGCCAACAGGTGTTAACGGCACACGATGTTGCCGCCAACTCAAGATCTTGATGGCAGCAAGCTTGCTGTCAGTTTCTGTCTGCAGAAACCACTGAACGCATAAAATTTGACGATTGGGGTTTCTAGGACACGAGGAAAAATCGAATAAAAGCCTAGGACCTAAAGGACATGGGTGGATGAAATCCCTAGATCACTTGCCTTTGAAAAATTGTCCAATGGGATTATTTAGCCGAAGATGCCCTCCTCGGCCAAGCCAAGAGGTGCTCAAAATCCTCCCAGATCCAATCCTTGTGTCGATGTAGGTCGCACCACCGGAGTCGGGAAGCCTCACCAATGTTCAGAGTACCTCCTAGTCGATGAGATCATCGAAGACGCACCAAATCGCCGGTTTAAGGTCGCACAAACTCTATTTTCACCATAGGAAACCCTAGGTTATCTTTTGGGCGAAAGACCTAACTCGGCAAGAAAGGTGTTTTTATAGAGCTAAGGCTTGGGTACGCGTTAAGGATGGAATCCTACCATTGGAGGTGGGTTTCCAAATCTAGAACTGGGAAAACGTAGCCTATTCCCGATCTAAAATCGCAACAAAAACTAAGAAGTAACGACCACTTCTCTGCAATTAACAAGAATAACGGCCATCGCTCCTGGAAGCAGCTCAGAGTCAACAGCACACTGATTGCCGTCAACATGCCCTCACGTCCATGGATGTTGACGTTTACTGGCATCTCGACCAGAAAATAGAACTCAAATATAATACATACCTATGTACAAATACATACAATATGTCCTGTATCATTTAAATAAAATATGCACAATTTAATAGAGAACAATATATATAGAAATAAGTATGCATATACCTATATGCACATAACACACAAACAATATACACAAACAACTAAGTATAATATCATAAAAAAATCTGAAATGAGAACAAGTTCGAGGACCTTATAGGAAGTGCATTCTGTCTCCAGGGAATTTCAATTGTACAACCAACTCGGTCTCCATGAGGTGATCCACAGAGTACTGAGAATATGAGTTCTTAAAGGGAAGGTCCTAGTCTGCCGATACGGAAATGACTGGCCGGAGTTTCCAATCCCCAGAAGGGCTGCCTATAATGTGCAAGGTGTAGTGTAAGTTGTCTCAATCCACAATCTATCAGTTAAAATGCTGAAAGCAAGTAACATGATGACTTAATAGTAAGCATGCACTTAACTCAACATGATTGCAGTATTTTAAGATGACATTCATTCACTTAATAAGCTGGAACAACAAGATGATCATTCAATCTTTGTAAGTTTAGATCAGTCATTTATGAACAAGAATAAGCGTTCATGTTGTTAAGACTTTCTCATGGGTTAACAATTTAAGCCCAGAACGCTGCACAATGTACACTAATAACGTGTCATGCAAGACTAACCTTAATACTGTATAAACAGGTCTTGGGTTTGCTCTAAATCACGATGGGTTTCAGTCATCGCACTTAAGAAGACCGTATATGGTTCTGAAACACGAGCACTCTGTGAAAACTCACATCACGATGGACCTGACCATCGCCTTCATTCTCAATAGGTTGACATGTCGCGATGGTCTTTAAAATGCAACGGCCTTGTCAGTCGCCTTCTTGACGTGATAGGAAATAGGTCCTACCAACCTTGAATCGCAACGTTCGACACATCGCATTCAAAGGGTTTAAATACAATATAAAAAAGAGTACAGAAACCCTGAGCGGGAAAATGGTCTTATCGCGACGGTATCCCTCGTCGCGTTCATGATTGGCACTGAAACCCAAGTAACACATAGTTTCATGTGTCAGATGATCGAGTCAATGACTAAATTGTGATAGAATAGTCGGTCGCTTTTTAGTGAACGCGACGGTCCTAGTACGTC